>PDHP01000001.1:358069-458834 GCA_003339455.1 Ophiocordyceps camponoti-leonardi (nom. inval.) | reverse complement strand
TCGTCCCGCCCCTCCCCCCGCGTCTTCCTCGCGCCCCCCCCCCCCCCTTCCTCCCCCCTTCCCCCCCCCCCCCCCCCGCCCCGCGCCCCCCCCCCCCCCCCCCCCTTTCTCACCCAAGAGACAGACGGATCAACTAAAGTCTCTGACTTAGGGGTTAGCCCGCGACTCTACCGTAGTAGACTGTAGTGCTCTGTTTCTTCGTGTATTTTCTCGAGCATCTGAGTGAGCTGATCTTGTCATTGTGGTTCTTCCAACCCTCAGGATGATTCAGGTCCAGTTCGAACAGGTTGGCTACATCTTGTGCAGATGTGAAACGATCGCCTTTGCAATCAGCCTCCCTATACACGTCTCCCACATTAGCTGATCGAGCCCAGTATACTCGTTTCATCTACTAGGTAGGTAGGTGAGTATGTTTTGTGTGCACTGTTCAAGGAACGTACATGTAAAACGTGCATGAAGCGGCTGATAATGGTAGTCTTAAGGACGAAGCCTCGTCATCACAACCCTCCCATACGTTTTCTATGAGAATCAGCGGATGATACAGACGTAGAATCAAAGGTTCAAGACGCACGGCAACCGTCAAAGACGGAGTGGACGACAGTCTGCAACCCCTTTTGGTGTGCATGTTGGTAGAGTATGACCTAAAGACGAGTGTTAGACGGAAGCAGGAGTCGGCTTCGGCAAGCCAACACACTTACGGCCTGCTCGTTGCCAGCATAGTTGCGTTAGTAGGTATGCATGTCGTAGATGGGCATCGCAGTGCAGACTCACGTCGTCGAAACACCTCACAGAGCTGATGTAGTCTTTGAAAGTAGGATGACGATCCTCGATGTTGTCTTCATCTTCTGTAGCCCAGAAGAACTCATTTTCTATGCAATGCTTGTTCCTAGGCCCTCTGATTTTCAGCTTCTCTGCACGGTACAGACGCGTATATTCCGCCGTTCGTCTCCTATGATCAACTCACTTGAAAAAGAGACAGGCACGCGCCATGTTCGGTAGGCGGTAAGACGAAGTTTCATCGACGTAGCTCGAAGCTATAACGTCTGTATGACTCTCTAGGTTAGAGAAATCAAAGATTCTGAAATCGAGATAAAAGGGGGGGTAAAAGGGTCAGGCGTACGGCATTCATTTGACGCGATTGTCCGTACTCGACTTGTCCCTTTGTAGTCTGGATATTGGTAAAGAGAGAGCTTTCAAACCGTTCAGATACCTGAGATCGACATCGTTCGGGGAAGCGGCGAGATGGATAGGAGACTTACCGTCTACAACGAAGGTCGCCGTCGTTACTTGTTAGGTAGAGGAGATGAATAGGTAGAGAGACAGACAGACAGACAGACACACACACAGAGAGAGAGAGAGAGAGAGAGAGAGAGAGAGAGAGAAAGTCAGTCACTTTACCCGGTTCTTTGTATCGATGCGTAGGGCCTGCGAAAAGACCAGCGAGGGGACGACCAGGAGGAGAGTAAGGCACTCGATACCGTAGCGATACAGAGTCATAGGCATGTTGGGGAGTTGGGCAAATCCGACAGAGATGCTTCTGGTATGTACATGGATCCGAGTCAAGGTAAGGAACTCAGCCTGGATAGCCGCGGGCTCGCCTTCTCCTTTATAGAGAGCCTTGCCATGACACTTTACGAGGCTGAGGAGACTCTATTGTTCCCGCCACTGCACTTGTATAACCTCGTCGTCTACCAGTATCTCGGTAAGAAGGTATCCATCTTTCCACCCCATCCGCAAGCTGGGCTAAAGACGTTCTTGGCAGGACAAGATCGAGTGCAAGAGTTGATGAGCAAAAGACGGGACCGCCGCCTTCACCGATGCTCCCCGATCACGGCTCTCTTCCTAGATGCCTATCCAATCTTAGATCTGGAGTGGCCATCTATCAGTCTGACTCTGATAAAGGGGGACGGAGGCATACCGACTACGACGGCAAGACTCCACAGAGAAACGACTTACAACTACTACGGAGACGAAACTTAATCACGATCAAGACGAGAGTTTGGCCACCTTGTGCAATATTCAATATCCGCCCATATTCCAGGGCCGTATCTTGCTACCTCGGGATGGACATGTAGAAGCCCAAGGGGAAAACCAGACGTTGAAATATTGATTCTCATCAGAATGAAATGCCCTTTCTTTTTCATATACAGACATACGTTTAGTCTCTTTAGGCGTCAACGTTGATGTCCCCATACTTGAGATGACCCATCTCACACACACACACACACTCTCTCTCTCTCTCTCTTCAACAACCGGCCTGGGTTCCGTCCTCAAGCGGTGGAAATAAGGGTCCCTGACGAATCTTGATACCTCAAGGCTTCCTGGTGCAGCTGAAGGAGCTTATACCATCGTTGAAGCTTCGACCACCAACGCTGATATATGCAAGGTCATCTACGTCTCCCCAAGCATCGTAGCTGTGGTCGTCTGTGCAGTTCTTCTCCCTTTTCATCCCCTATGTTAGCTACCACCTTATGTATGTTGATCTTCTTCTGCTTTCCACCGTGTGTAACATGTGGCAGGATACGACGTACCGGTAAATCGTGCACGACTTGGCTCCGAAAGGTAGACGCAAGGACGAAGCTCTATTATCCTTGATCGAAGGCACGTTTTCTTTTTGATGGAGAAGTCAGCGGATGACTGCCGGGGGAGAAAATGCTGCTTTTCCAGCACCCCCGGGGGGGGGGAAACACTTGCTGCAACCGGAAAAGGGACTGGCGATGAGGAGTCGTGGCCCTTCAAGATCGACATTGTCGTAGAGTATGAACTGAATACCGGGCCCCGTTAGACCGGTAGAGGGAGCGTCAGAGGGACATGTGCAAACATACATACTAAGTTGTTGGTTTTTTGCCGGGCAAACATGTCAGTTCACGTAGCCTCAAGGTGTTGAAGAGAAAAGTGAGAGGGTATAAGTTATGACTTACGTTGTAGCAGACCACACAGCGGATGCCGACGCTGAATTCGGGACGACGATCGAAGATGTTGTCTTCATGTTCTGAAGCCAGGAACCAGTCTTGGTTTCTGATGCTGCCGTTGCAGTTATCGTCCCTAGAGCCATGATGTCTTTTGTGTTAATCTCTCTCTTTCTCTTTCTATTTCACTCTCCCTGTATATCTCTCTCTTTCCCTTGAGTGTATGTGTGCACGATATGTAGTAGGTATGTATCTGCCCCCAGAGAGGGAGGTGAGGTGTTCATATAACGCACTTGTAAAACCTGCAAGTACGTGCTGCGTTTGGTAGCTTGTACGACGCGATCGAACCAACATGCTCCGGATCCACGCGGGCTTCGATCCCGAACATGTCAGTCAGAGTGTGAAGATGTCGAACATCTCGGAGAGCAGGACGGAGAGACGTAGGAGAGAAAGAGAGGCGTTACCGCATTCTCCTGGCTTGATGGTTATCACCGCAGATTGACCCCTATAGAGAGTTCTCGGGAAGAATTCGAGCTGTTCAAGCGAAAGGGTTAGACCTGGTGAGTCGAAGTTGAAAAGAGGCACTTACTTGCTGCAAGGGTTTATATTTTTGGCCGATTGGTTTACTTGTCAGTTGTCATCAGGCAGCCATGAATCAGCCGTGTTGAAGGGAAAGGGGTGAGAGAGAGAGAGAGGGTAACTCAACCCTATCCTTTGCATCCACGGCGTACGAAAAGACAGCGTCGTACCAAAGCGTGGAAAGGACGGAGAGGAGAGTAAAGTATGGGATGCCGTGGTAGGAAGAGATAGTCGTAGGCATACTGGACGAACTGACATGAATGGTCTTGATATAGTATCTGAGCCAAGGAAGTCAACTGAAAACTCACGTACGAGAAAGACGGCGCTCGCCCCTTTATAGAGAGAGAGACGGCCATGATGACCACCCTCGCTCATGAGGCCACTTGACTTTTCCATTACACCGGGATGGCATTTAACCTCTGCCTGGGGAAGTGTATAAAGGTAGGTAAGTACATAGGGATCCTACCTATCTACAGGCTAAATCTCCCGATTACATACATACATACATACATACATAGTACAGACAGACACGTGTGTACATAGGCGTAGAGATGGTTTCGTATACGATACGAGGGACGGCTTTAACATTACCCCCTCAGGCTTAGGAGCGGCTCTTTGCAACCTCGTCAAGGTGTTGAGGGAGTTGGCATATGCTTAGCTGTTGAGTGTCTGTATGATATATTCATAGAGATACATTGATGAACCGGCGAGGCTGTTGCCATCGGCTGCCTAGTACTGATACAGTAGGTCCTGCGATGATTCTATAGTCTATTAATAAAGGAAGCAGAGAAAGACAACGAAAGAGATAGCATAGCCGCTACCACGAGAGAATCATTAATCGCGAACCTTACTTGTATGTATGTAGGTAGTATCATAGGATGCAAGTACATACATGCATTGGTAGGTCGGTAGGTCGATAGTATCAGGAACTCAGAGAGTTATAGTCGGGATCGGAAGGTTATATAGTAAGAAATATATATAAGATATATATATAAGAGAGAAATATACGTATAAATATAAATATAAGTATATATATAGGAGAATTATAAGCTCTAAAGTCCTTATCTAATAGTCGGAAGACCTTAAATATATATATAATCTTAATCCTTATCCGTAAAGAAAGCTCTAAGTACTCCTAATTACTATTTAAAGAGAAAAGGGGTTATTACTAGGGTAATAAAAGATTAATATCTTAGTATTAAAGATTTATTATAGAGTTCTTTATATTATATTAGGTTATATAATATTAATTAGGTTCTTCCTTTTTAATATACCCCTATAGGTTTCCTAATATTAATTCGGGAACCTAAAATAAAAGGAAAGGAGGGATATAATTAAGTAAAACTATTATAAGATTTTTTATTAAAGTTAGTTATATTTATTATTATTATATTTATACTATTATTAATTACTATAGGTTAATATATTATTCTTAGAGCCTAAAATACTTATATACTATAAATTCATTTATTTAATCCTATAAGTATTTCTTCCTTTTTTTCTTCTTTTTATTTTTATTATTATTATTATTATTATTATTATTACCTAAGGTTAATTCCCTAGAATAGTTATTACCTATAAATTTATCGTTAATTAGTATATATAGTCTTATTTTAATATTATATCGGATTTTATCCTTTTAGAGATTTTATTAAGAGTTAATAATAATAATAAGAATCTAGTAGCGCTAGAAGGTAATACTATTTACCCTTAGGATTTTAGTATTATAATACCCCCTACTCTTACCGATTTAGCCGAAGAACCTTTATTAAATATTATAAACGTCGATAATAATAATAATAATAATAGTATTATTAAGGATATACCCTATTATTAAGTTATATATTTAATAATTTTCTTTAGAGTATTTAAAATTAACTTAGTATATAATACTCTAAGCCTATTATTATACTAGGAGAGTTATAGGATTAACTATATATTATTTATCTTTCCTATAATATAGAATATTATACTTAGGCTAAGTCTTTACGTATAAAATCCTATACTAAGTATATATAAAAGGGGAGGAAATATAAAAATAAGCCTCTAGTTTTCTAAGATATTATAGCCGCTTAGAATATAGCTATAGTATTTATAAGGCTAGAGGGCTTATTAGCTAAGTCCGAGGAAGAGTATTATAAGTAGTTCTTTTCTATTATTTTTATTCTTTATTACCTATAAATCCTTAAAGTAGCGGGATTTATCCCTCGGTAAGAATTTTTATATTTTATAAGATTTTTATTAGTATTTAGTTATTAATCGTATATAGGGGTATTACTAAGAAAGCCCTCTTAGACTATATTTTAGTCGAGGCTACTAACCTAAGCGAAGTAGCCGGAGATAATAATAATAATACTAATAATAATAATAATACTAATATTAATAATAATACTAATAATAATAGTATTAATAAAAATAAGGGGGATAATAAGGTTAATAATAAGGCTATTCCTAATAATAATAAAAATATTATAAGGGTAGTACCTAGCCTTATAGCCTTTTTTAAATTTATTATTAGTATAGAAGATTATATATTAATACTTAAGACTCGGGTAAAGACCGAGGCTATTATCTTTCGGGCGGAGTTTACTATTATTCGCGTAGAAAATACGCGAGATAAGAAGAAGATAATAACCTTATTATTAACTATACTAAAAGAAATACGTAAAAGAAGTATAACCGGAGGCGGGAGTTCGTTAAAGAAAAGGGCTAGGGTTCGTAAATAGGAATTATAGTATACTTAGGGCTAGATTAAGAGAATATAAGAGTAATAATTCTCCTCCGTACTCTATATACGGAGAGCGTGCCCTAATAAGCGGTTATAAGCCTTATAACTAAGGGCGACTATATTATATAATCCTTCCCTTCCCGATACCTCTATACGCTTATACGTATATTCTCCTACGGCCTTCGTATATTCTAATAAATATATATTATAGTACTACGCCTTAAAGATTACTACCTATAGTAATCCTATATTCTTATTTAGTTAATCTATTCCTAATATATAAGGAAAACGAACGAGAAGGAAAAGTAAGAAAAGGAAAGAATACGAGGAAAAGGGCCGATTATCTTACTCGTTAATTATAGCGGGATTAGCGTATAGTAGGGGCTTACCACGCCTTAAAGGTATTAATCGCTCTTTACGAAATAGCGGTAATATTAACCTACTAATTATTATCGGCTCCCTAGTCTTTTTAGCGGACTAAATACTACCGGTAAGGCTTACCCCGTCTAAAGCGTTAATCCCTAATACTTATAATATAGTTAATCTCGTAGTATATATCTTTCTCGCCTACGGCCTTAAGTAGATCCTATATAGCCTTTATAACTCCGGGCTCCTCGTCCTTAAAGTAGCCTTTATAAGCGGGTCGGAGGTATTCGATAGATATTACCGGGTAAATATAGGCGTATATAAGTAGATTAAGCTCTATAGCTAAGGGGTTAACTATCCGCTTAATAATATACGGACCCTTACGCTATTATAATTATTTCTTAGAAGGTTATCTAGGTATATAATATCCCTTATAAAGCCTAAGGTAAACCTTCTACCTAGGTTTTAGAAGAATTAGCTAGTATTTTATATTATACTACTATTTAGCCCTTATTATAGCTAGGTTTATTATAAAGTCCGCTTAGTAATAAATAGCCTCCTATAAGTATAGGATATTATTTACTAAAGTATTATCGGCGGACTCCGTAGGCGTATATAATAGATACCCGAATAAATAAGCGTAAGCTATTATCTTAGTCCTTAAATTATACGCGGAATTTAGGTTCTATTATAAGGCGGGTACTAGTAACTTCTAATCGATCGTTAGCTTTTTAACGTACGATAAATAGAGGGTAGTCTTAATAGTCTAATTATAGTACTCGGATAAGCTATTAGCCTACGGATAATACGCTATAGTTATAGCGATCTTAGTTCTAAATACCTCCTAAAGCTCGCGTTATATATCCGAATTAAATTTATAGTTATAGTCGCTAATAATAACTAATAGTATACCCTAGTCGTAAAGAAAAAGCTACCTACCTAGCGTTTACCCCTAATTTACGGCGTTATATATTAAATAGCCGGGAATTAGTAATATTCTCTTACTAAAAAGGTATATAATTATTAAAAGGAAGTTAAATATATCGAAGCCTTTTATAGCCTAGGGAGAATCTATAGAATCTATTAGAGGGAGGTTAATAATAAAGTCTATTATAATACTTTTTATAAGGACTCTAAGGACTCTAATTAGCGTATAAATCCTAGCGGTAGGCTATTAGTCTATTTACCTAAGGTAGTAGGCTTTATAGGCGGCGATATACTTTTTTATATACTTTATTATATCCCGGATTATATATACCTTAAGGTCTTAAAGCGTATAGATTTCCCCGAAGTAATTCCGCTAGTCGTATACCGCTATAATAATCTTATTAGCCTTATAGTATAGTATAAATAAACGCTCGTATCCTATCGAAGTCTAATAATAAAGTAGACTATCCTATAAGAAAAAGGGAATACCCTACCTCTTAGTCTTTGCGATTTAAAAGGCCTAAGAAAAAGTAGTAGTATCCTTATAGCTTTTAAGTATATCGATAATCTTAGAGAAATATATATTAGAACAATAGCCTACGGAGAATGCTTTTTTAATAGTAGGATTTATAATCGCCTTAAAAACGATAAAGGCGTAATTAAGTATTTAGAACTCGGGGTTTCTATATTTAAAAAGAGTATTAGTCTTAGGTATAGTTAGCCGACTTAATACGTTAAGGACGAAGTTCTTTTCCCTAAATAGGTAGTAGATTTATAGATTATACTATAAGAGATAAATACTAGTAATAATAAGACGGCGGTTAGTATAGTTAGTACTAGTAGTATTAAGGGTATACTTCTTATAGATTTACTTTATTATAGAATAATCTATTAGGACGACTAAAAGGAGCGTATTCGATTATACTATAACCTATATCTTTTTAATTACCTAAATAAAATAGCTAACCTCGAGCTTAAAGGGCCTATAGGATTATTCGGCAAAGGTTAATTCTCGAGAAAGAAAGTAAATAGGCTTTATAGATTTAACTAGAATAGGATTACCTAATTACTATTTATTATTACGAAAATAGTAGAATATAGCTATAAAGCCTTTTTATAAAGAGCTATTAAGCTAATAGAATAAACGATAATCTAGGTCTATATACTAAAGTATACGGTAGGAGGCGATATCTACTTAAATAGTACGGAAGGCGTCGAGTTCCTATAGAGTTAGCTTAAATAAAGCGGAGTATACGAAGGCTTTCCGTTTCTAAGGCTCTCCTATAACTACCTTATTAATATTATGCCTATAGCGTAGAAGAGCGACCTTCTAGGCCTATAGGGGTACGATAACCTAATTATAGTATAGAATTATAGATCTTAAAAAGCTAGTTATACTAATATAACTCTTAAGATCTTATAGAGTTATAGGGAATTAGAGTAAAGCGAATACTATAATCCTTTTGGCTAAAGAGCTTATACTAAGTCTATTAACGTAATAACCGAGTAATTATACGGAAGGGTACCTAATTTATAATTTCTTCGGATTTATTATAATATTAAGACTATCGAAAAGGCTAAAGGCGGTAGCTAAGTACTTCCGATAATCTTCTATAGTCTACGAGAATATTATAATATTATCGATAAAGGTATAATAAAATAAGCGGTAATAGTATAACTTATAGTCTATATATTTCTAAGCGAATACCGGGCTATTATAGAAGCCTATAAGTACTATAGTAAACTTTTTAAGGCTATAATAACTCGTAATCGTAAAGTATTCCTAATATTCTTTATAGACCCTAAACTAATAAAAGAATTATAAGGTATTAATAATAATAATAAAACGACTACCTTAGATAGCGTATATAATATCCTTTTATAATAATAGTAGATAAGAGTCGGGAATTATAACCTTATTAATACTATATAGGTTTATAATAATATAGCCTTTTAACTACTTATTAATTATTCTCTAAACGATAAAGACTAGGAAAGTAAAGAGGGTTAGCCCTTTAACCTACTCTAGTTAGCCTTAATAGTATAAATAATTATATATCTTATTAATTAGGTTATAATCTTTAATACCCTATAGGTAGGGCTATTATATAATCTTCTACCTATACTAATCCGGAGTAAGTAGTACTAAGAGTTCCTCTCCGGGTTTAAGGTACGTATTATTAGTATCCTCCTAAAAACGGTAATAGTACTCGATAATACGTAGAAAACCCTATATAATTAAGGGGTCTTTATTATATATATAGCTCCTAAGACTACTAAGGACCTCTAGTAAATCTATAGGCTTTTATATAAGCGGGAGACTATACGCGAGTTCTTTAGTCGGAACCTCCTCGACTAGTACGAATTCTATAGGGGCGATTACGGGCTCCTAACCTTACGTATAGGCGAAGATAGTATTAAAAAACAGCGTTAATAAGGGGTTAGAGTATAGTATTAAAGGAGTCTCTACGATAAAGGATTCGGTAAGCCTATTATTAGTAATACCTTCGTTCTAAACGCTAAAAAGCGTTAAGTTAACGTCGACTCTTAATATAATACTATTCTTTATCGAGTCTATAAGGCCCGATTATATATTATAGAAAAGGGTAAATCCTACCGGAATAAACTTAATAGTAAGGAAGCCTAAGTCCCTTTACTCTTTTAGGTATTCTAACTTAACCTTCCGATCGAGAATAAACGGCTTATCCGATTAATTATAAGCGGTAATTACCTATAGAGTCTTCGAATCGACGATAGCGTATAGAATACTAGGTAGAATACTATAGAAAGAAAAAAACCTTCTAGATAGAACTTCTTTCTATTTAGTAGGGATTATAATTATACTACTTACTAGGATTATTACCTTCCCTCGATATTATACCTTCCTTATAATATTAACCCGAGGCTTATCTACGGAGAATAGGATTTTAAAGTCGGCTAGGGTACTAAGACGAATCGTTATAATCCTATAGTTAATATTCCCTTAATAAAGCTAGAGGAAGGTATTACCTAATAAAGCTTTTACGCTTAGGTTATCGATAACCTATCCTAAGGTAGTAAACCTAGAAAATCCTATAGGCGATTTATCCGCTTTAAACCCGCGGGATAAGAAGGAGAAAGTAGCTTAAGTCGTATAAATAAGAGGCTCTCTTAAGATCCCTTTAATTAGTATAAACTTCCTTTCCTTAACCTTATACTCGAAGTTTAGAATAAATTTACGGTCGATAAGCGGATTCCTATAGCCTATATTAGGATAAACTTCGAAGTTAAGTCTATTAGGTATAGCCTATACCTTAATACGGAGGTATAAGTAGGAATTAATTCCTTACGTATTAGTCCTAGCCTTTACTAGCTTAGGGATATAGATTACCTTAGAGTTAGTAGTCTTTAGGACTTTTACCTTAGCCTACCTTCGATAGATAAACTAGCCTACCTTAGTTAAGTTCTATAAGTACTTATATAAACTATTACCCGAAGGAAACTTATAATAATAGTAGGAGTACTCGTAGGCCTTAGGGCTATACTTAGTCTTTTAATAGATTCTTTTCGGGTTAATATAATCCTTTATAGTAATATACTTATTTAAGGCGGTAGTAATAGGAAATCGTCGACTATATTTACTATATTAATAGGCTCCTTAAGGGTTACCTTCTTAGGCCTTAACGAGGAAAGCGTATTCTATGTTTTTTTCGGGGTTATCCTCCTCGGATAAAGCGGATAAAGCGGATAACTTATCCTTATTATCGCTAGTACTAGATTCGTCGACTTAGTACTTATTCTCGAAGTATACTTTCTTCTTTTTCTTCTCTTCGATACGATTAATACGGCTATAACGATAGGAATCGTTATTATAACGCTAGGAATTATTATAATTATATACGTTTTAATTCTTATAATTATAACGCCCTCCTCGATTACTATTATAACGATATCCTTAGTTATTATTATAGTAATATCCTCGGTCGTTATTACGTTTTTCTTTATACTTCTCCCCCCCCGAAAAGGGTTATTAATCCCTATAATTACTACCGGATTTATAATTATCCTATAGGGACTTAGCGGTAAGTATCTTATCGAACTTAAAATATTACTCGAGGTACTTATTAATATATTCTTTATAGGATTCGATATTTTAAATTTAGTAGATTAGGATTATACGACTCTTCGGAGGCTTAAGTTCCTTAGCGATCTTAATAACGATAAAAGGAAAAATAATCTTAAGAATCGCCTTATTAGTCGTAATATAAAGCTACTAGGCGAGAGAAACCTTATACTATAACTAATAAGTTAAAAATATCGTTTTATTAACCTATATATTAATAGTATATTTAGCGTTATAAAGTTCTTACTAAACCTATATAATTAGGCGGTAGAATTACTTCTAAAAACGCTTTATAAAGTAATATAAGGTACTAAAGGTAAGCTTTTAGCGCTATTCGAAGTTTAATTCGGCTATATACTATATAAGTATAGTACCTATAAAAAAAAAGAGGTAAAATAGGTAAAGAGTATAGGCGTTATCTAATTCGTAAATATAAAGGCGTTTATAGAAGAGGTTAATATTTATAAAGGTAACTTTTCTATCTTTATTAATAATAATACCTATACTATTAGGATTTAGAAAGTCCGGGTAAAAAGTACTAATATTATCTTTTTTAAGCTTCTTATTAATAGCTTCTTCGGAGGCCTTATCGATAGTTAAGTCCGCTAAAAAGTCTTATCGATAATAGCTAGGCTCCGTAAAATTTAACTTAGATTCGGAGTTAGAGTTATTAAGAGGTATAGACTACTAATAGCGTTTACCCTACGGTATCTATCGGGAGATAATAGCTTCTATAGTAAAACGAGCGGGTCCCTTATCGATAGTAATATATTTTTCGATGGAGGGCTAGACTAAAGCTTATTATAAGAGTATCCGCAAGGGCTTATAATTAGTAGAATATAATTCCTCCGACTCTCCCTTATTAATAGGTATAAAAAGGTTATATAAAAAGACCTTAGGCTCGAGGATATTATCCGTATAATACCTTTTAAAACGGGCTCGAATAGTCCTTACTATATCGAGGTACTTATCCCTCGTACTTTTATACTAGAGTATTTTATAATATATTCTAGGATAAGTATACTCGAGATAATAAATAGCTATATAATAGGTATTTATACGATTTAAATTATAGTTTATAAATAAGTCTAGAGTAATTATAGTAGATTATTTAGTAAAAAACTTATAGAAGTATAAGGCCTATATAATTATAAGTTAGAACTTATTATCTATCTAAATACCCTAATATAATTCCTCCGTATACTCGACCGGGTTATTAAAGGTAATAAATATAGACCTTTAACGCCCCTTATTTCCTATAGGCTCCGGGGATATTTCCCTAATAATAGCGCCCTCGTTTTCTAGGTCGGAGTCTACTTTATCTATAGTATAAGAGCTAGGCTCCCCTATACTAGTACTAGGCTCGCCTATATAAAAGCTTATCCGAGAGCTAGGCTCCCCCTCCTTCTATACGGGTCCCTTCCCCTTTCCTACGGGGGCGGAGGTATCCTTAACTATAACGTATTTTATTTTAATAAGGCTTATTATCTTACTAAGTCTCCTTAATTAGTCTATTATACCTATAGAACCTAAGATATTATCTAGGTTCTCCGTAAATTAGATAGGCGGGGAATATAATAAGTAGTCTATAGCGTCGTAAAAGTACTATAGGTCTTAAGAGGATATAATACTACCGTTATAAAGGGTTATAAGATTTATAATTTATAAGGATTAGCTTATAGGCTTATCCGATTATAAGGATTAGTATAAGGCTTATCTAATTATAAGGACTAGCGAGAAGCCTATTTAATTATCCGATTAGAATAATTATAAAGTTATCGCTATAAGCGAAGTAGAATTACTATTATTTAGTATACTTAGAGCTAGATTAAGAGAATATAAGAGTAATAATTCTCCTCCGTACTCTATATACGGAGAGCGTGCCCTAATAGGCGGCTATAAGCCCTATAACTAAGGGCGACTATATTATATAATCCTTCCCTTCCCGATGCCTTTGTACGCTTATGCGTATATTCTCCTACGGCCTCCGTATATTCTAACGAATGTGTATTAAATTAATTCGTTTATTACTTCCGTATTTATTATTCTATACCCTATAATTTATTATAGTTTATACTTTCTAATTCCCTAGTATTAATTACGGGAATCGTTTTATCCTATTTATTAAATAGGGACTTAATATCCTATAGGCCTAATTTTTAAATTAATACTTTAAAGGATATATTCTATAGGGGCTTTATAAGGCTATTTATAATTATTATATTAATCGGTATATAAATAACTTAAATTATTCCCGCTTTTACCTCTTATTATAGCTAGTAGTTATAAATATCTATATATTTTAGTTGGGTTTATAGCCGATATACCTCCTTATTTATAATACCTATTATTTAAGTATTATTATACTAGATAATAATCCTCGTATTATTAAACTCGACTAAGAGTTCCTATAATAATTAATTAGTAAATATCGATTCTTTTACTACTTATAAGAGGGCTAATAGCTCTACCTTTATTATTAACGTTATTATTATCCGCTATTTATTTACGCTCTAGGTAATTATACTTCTAAATAGCCTAATAATATAGGCTTAAGAACTATATTAGTTAGGATTATCTATAAAAAATATATTACTTACTACCTTTAGGTTATTACTACCCTCGAAGGTAAGGCTTAAATCCCGAGTTAATTTTAGGTAGTAAAGGACCTAATTAATTACCTTATAGTATTCGGGGCCTAGATTTCTATTATACTATACTAATTTCGAGATAATAAACGTAATATCTAGCCGGGTTATTATTATAGTAAATATAGTAGATCTGATTTTCTTCTAATAGCTTTATATTAGTTAGAAAGATAATTACCCTTTAAAAATAGTCGGGGGGATTATACTTATAGGGGTAAGGAAGACTCCTTTCTTATTAGTAAGTTCCGCTATTTTATCGATATAAGCCCTTTAGGAAAGCTAGATTTTCCGCTAAGATCGGTCGTAAAGTACTTATAGACTAATAAACTAGCGAATAGCCTTACCGCTTATAAGGATATATTATTCCTAAAGCTTCTTTTATATCTTAATACTTAACTCCGAGGATTCTTTTATATAGCCGAAGATAATATTATCGATATAAAAGAAGATAATAATACCTTCCCGTATTATATAGTAGGGCTTACTAGGAATCTTATAGAAACCTATTTATTATAGCGTATTAGTTAAGTACTTATACTATAAAAGAGGTGATTTCTATAGCCCGTATAATACTCTTTTTAACTATAAAAGTTATCCGGGCTTCGTATACCTAGTAGGTATTCTTATAAATATATCCTCGTCGAGGGGAGTATTAACGAAAGTGTTTACCGCGTTGTATTAAGTAAGCTATTACGGATTAAACCCGTAATTACTAATTACTAATCCAATATAGCCCTTAATCTAAGCTTCTAAAAGATAAGAGAGAAAGGATTAATAAAAGGTAAGGATTTACTTACTTCCTTTAAATAAGTAATTAAATAATAAGAGAGGAAAGTTATAAAGTAATATAAGTAAGAACTTCCTAATTAGGAATATCTTATAAGGCAGAGGTGGGTTTTAAGAGAGTAGGCTTTTAGGTATAAAATTGTTTAGATTAAAAGCTTAGAAAAAAAGAAGAAAGGGAAAGACCCTTAGAAGGAAGGAAGCCTTCCTTTTATACTTTTTCTTCTCTAAGAAACTATTTATATTATATAAGCTATTTAGAAACCTATAGAATCCTATAGAAACTTTATATTATAAATACGCTAGCGAATAGAATAGCGTTATTATATTCTATTAGCTTTTATCGTATTCTCTTATTTTAAAATCAACTCTTGATTTTAAATCTATACTAATATTTATCTAATAGAATAGGCTTGTTATATTCTATTGCCTTCTATTTAATTCTATTATATTAAAAATCAGGTTTTGATTTATAATATATTGTGACTTATAGTATGACTTATAGTATAACTTATAATTCCTTGTTCTTGATTTCTAATATCTTTGTCCGTTTTTATCCGATTCTAACTATTCCTTTTATTCTAGGATTCCTATTCGTTATTCCTTATCTATTATTATCCTTATATTAACCTTCCGAGGTTTATCTATCCGAGGTTTAGCCGGTACTTAAGTACTTGTTTCTAAGTACTAAGTAGTATTATATAATAATACTTATTAATCCTATTAATAAGCAGCTTATCTAATAAAATAGTACTTTTAACTAGTATTTATAACCTAGATTATTATACATTCCCTCGATAGTTTATAACCTTATAAACTTAACTATAAAAAGAATAATATAGGGTATAAATAATAGTTAGTTAATTATTTTTTAATACTCTAATAATTCTTTAAGTATTATAAGAAAAGAAAGAGTATTTCGAAAAAACTTATAAGCCTTAAAAAATTAGTAGGGCCCCTTATAAGAATTATATTATTCGTACGTTCCCCTTCCTAAGGTTTTTAATCTTAAAAACTTCTTATTAAAGGTGTTTTTTATCTTTATTATATTTTTTAATAAGTTTAGGAGCCTTAGTTAGGTATTTAGCAGGTTCCTAGGTGTTTTCTTCAGAGGGGTATCCCTTCTATTTAATTAGGTAATAGGCTACGCCTTTTTCTATTTTCTTATCGATTATAGCCTTAGGCTCGTATTCTCCTTCTAAGACTAAAGTTTCGATATTTTTATCTAATTTAGCGTTTTTAAGTGCCTTTTCTAAAAGGGATATATAAAATACTAGATAAATATACATTCCTTTAGGTAATTTAAGCTTATAATTTAAATTACTAAGCTTTTCTTCTATTAGGAAAGGTCCTAATTTCTTAAATTCTAAGGATTAATTTAGCCGTTTAGTATCGATATTCTTCTTTAGTAAATATACTTTATCGTTTTTACTAAATTCAGGTTCTTTTTCTCGTTTCTTATTATAATAAAAACACATTCGATTACTAATAAAGTCTAATTCTAACTTTATATAAGCGTATAAAGACCGTAATTATTCCGTATTTAGAATAGCTTTTTCGTTATTTATTTTATCTAATAAGCCTAACCTATAGGCTTCGGGGTTAAATCCATAATTCGCTATAGTAGGCGTTGTTTTAGTAGATTCCGATTTTACGGTATTATAGGCTAATTAGGCTATAGGTAAGTTAATTACCTAATTATCTTATTCGTAATTAATATAGGCTCTAACGTATTATTTTAAGGTTTAATTTAGCCTTTCCGTAAATCCGTCTGTTTCTGGATAAAAAGCAGTACTTAATTTATACTTAGTTCCTAATCTAGCTATAAGGCTAGTCTAAAATTTAGAATTAAATTTAGGATCTCTATCGCTTATAATAACCTTAGGTAAACCTCTATCTACTATTATTATTCTTAAGAATAAATAGCTTAAATTTTTAGTAGATAAGGCCTTTTTAGTAGGTATAAAATAGCCGTATTTAGTTAATCTATTAGTTATAACTAAAATAGAGTTATATTTAGTATTGGTTATAGGATCGATTAATAATAGTAAATTAACTATAAAATCCATAGCTATGTTTTCCTAGGGTTAATCGGTAACTATTATAGGTTATAAAAAGCCATAAGGCTTATATCTAGATACCTTAGATTTATTATAAATATTATAGTTTTTAATAACGTTAATTATAGTCTTTTTAAGGTTTTTAGTATTATAATAGGCTTTTATCCTATTATAAGTCTTTTATACTCCTTAGTAGCCGTAAATAGGTAATTCGTAGAAATCCTTAACTATAGTCTCTACTATAGAGGGCGGTATAAATAACTTATCCTTAAAATAAGCTAAGTTATCTATCTATTTTATATTTTTATAAGCTTTAAAATTAGTATTTTTATAAGCTTGTTTAATTAATTCTAATATAGAATTATTAGCTTCTACTTTAAATATAGTATTTAAAGTATTCTGTTTTAAGTTTCCGTTATTATTAACTTTAAGGAAATTAGTCGTTATAGGTATTATACTAGTATCTAAATCAGGTCTTCTACTAATTATATTAGCTCTTTTATTCTCGCTACCTTTTTTATATATAATTTCGTAATTAAAGTCGGTAAGGAATTCAGCCTACCTAATTTGTCTACTATTTAAAGTTTAACTAGTACTAAAATAGCTTATATTTTTATAATTAGTATAAATCTTTAACTTAAAGTCGTTTCCTAGTATATAATGTTTAAATTCTTTAATAGCTTTAATTATAGCTAGGAATTCTTTATCGTAAATAGGATAATTTATCTCCGAATCTACTAGCTTTTTAGAATAAAAGGCTATAGGGTGGAGTATTTTATCGTTATCTTCTTAGCTTAATTAGGCTCTTATTGCGTAATTAAAGGCGTCGGTTTCTAGAATTAAAGATTGTTTAGAATTATAAGCTAATAAAATAGGTACTAAAAGTAGTTTTTCTTTAAGGGAATTAAAAGCTTTATTAGCTTCTTCGGTCTACTTATAAGGTTCTTTTTAGCTAATTTTATAACCGTTAAAATTGGAATTATTATACTAGAAAAGTTATTAATAAACCTTCTATAATAATTATAATATCCTATAAATTACTATATATTCTTAATTAATTTAGGTATAGGCTAGTCTTTTAAAGGCTTTAATTTCGTAGGGTCTATTTTAATACTATAGGGAGTTATTATAGTACCTAGAAATTTAACTTCTTTAGAATAGAATTCACACTTCTTAGGATTTATATATAATTCGGCTTCCCGTAACGCTTCTAATACCTGTTTTATATGTTTTTTATATTCTTCTAGGGTATCCGAGAATATAATTATATCGTCTAAATAGGCTATCGTAAATATATCTAAATAATCTTTTAAGATATAATTTATCCGTTTTTGGAAAGTAGTAGGGCTATTATAAAGTCCTAAGAGTAATACTAAGTATTCGTAACTTCCGTATCTAGTTCCAAAGGCTATTTTAAATTCGTCTCCTTCTACTATTCGAATCTAGTAGTAAGCTAGCTTTAAATCTAGCTTAGTAAAATACTATTTTTGGCTTAGCCTATTTTTTAATTTAATAATTAGCGGTATAGGCGTTCTATCTTTAATAGTATTATTATTTAACTTTCGATAGTCTATAACGGGTTGTTCTTTATCTCTATCTTCTCCTGATTTTCTAGTAAAAGTAACGGGTACTCTATAAGGGCTTTTAGAAGGTCTTATATAGCCTTTCCTTAATTATTCGTCTAGATATTCCTTTAATACTTTTAGTTATTTTTTGTTACTATTATAAATTCGTCCGAATCTAGGTTCTAAATTAGGTTGTAATTTAATCTCGTAATCCTATATACTTCTTTTAGGTAAAGTATTATCCGGTAGTTCTTTAAATATATCTAAATATTCTTCTAGAATTTCCTTCGGTATTAATTTATAGCGTTCTAGCTATTCTTTTATATAAAAAACTAGTTCTTCCTTATAACTAACTATAGAAATAGTAGCTAAGGTAGTATAGGGTATATTATAGGGTATATTACT
Source organism: Ophiocordyceps camponoti-leonardi (nom. inval.) (assembly GCA_003339455.1). Classification (NCBI taxonomy): domain Eukaryota; kingdom Fungi; phylum Ascomycota; class Sordariomycetes; order Hypocreales; family Ophiocordycipitaceae; genus Ophiocordyceps; species Ophiocordyceps camponoti-leonardi. The sequence continues at coordinate 439,762 of PDHP01000001.1, read as the reverse complement.
TTACGTTCTAGTTTTATTAAAAGGTTCTTGCTTATAATAATTATACCTATTTCTAATAGCGAACTTCTAGTTACTATTTCTTCTAAAGATATTATTTTTCTTATTTTCTTCTTCTTTAGACTTATTTATCGAACTTTCGTTATTATTATAATTAGGGCGTCTAGCCTCTTTAAAATTTCTCAAGCTAAATCCTTTATAAAGATTTCCTAGAGCGTTATTAAACCTAGGATTAGCTTTATTTTTTCCTTTATAATTATAATTAGGTCGACTTTTATTATAATTACTTATTTTCAATCGTCTAGTCTTATAGTAATCGTTATTTACGAATCTAGATTACTTATTTTCTTCGCTCGACTTACTTCTATTAGTATATTTAGAAATCTTATAATTAAACTTCCCGTTTTTCTTATAATTATACCATCTAGGTTTATTATTCCTTCTAAACCCCGTTCGATTAGTACTAGTAGAATTATTAGAAGTATTAAAGGTTAGATAATCGTCTATAAATCTAACTTAGCCGGTTCTTTAATTAATCTACGGATTATATTTATAAAGAAAAGGGTAATCTAATATTATATCGTAGTCTGCTATTTTAAAGATATCGAAGGTATTAGTTAGAGAATAAGGTCCTATTTTAAATTCGAAGTAATCGGTTTCGTATAAAATTAAACCCTTATTAAACTAAAAATTAAAACCTTCGGCGTTCTTTACTATATTAAGCGTTTTCTTTCTTATATAGCGTAAATTTAGACGTTTAATAGCTATAGGTAAAATATAATTACTAGCGGCTCCGCTATCTATAAAGGCAATTACTTCTTTTCCTTTATATCTTAAAGTAAAGGTTAATCGCGAAATAAGAATTCTTGTATTATTACTTTTAATAGTAATAGAGTTAATTTATAATTTAGGGTAGTTAAATATATAATAACGCCTTTCCCTTCCTAAATCTATAAAAAATCCCTTTTTCGTACTATTAGAATTACCCCTATTTACCCTTCTTAAATAGAAGCTAAGCCTTTTCCCTTCTACTTATTATTAGCTTTTAGGTTTCTTTTAAAATCTTTAGGCTTAAGTAAAAAGTCCTACCTATTAGGGCTATTTTCTTCTATAGGGGACCCTAGGTCCGGAGGGTTCCCTATAATTATATCTCGAATATCATCGATAAGGTCTCTAATTCTACCTAATTAGGTATTAATTATTCGAGGCCTTAGGTCCGTTTCGAGTCCTTTATCTTCCTTAAGAATCCTATAATCGGTTTCTTAGTCTAGGGCGAATTCGATTTATTAAATAAAGAAGTTTTCATCGATATAGCCATAATTATTATAATAATTAGGCTTTTTCGGATAATATTTAGCGTCTTTTTTTTCCTTCTTATAGAATTCGTAGCTATTATCGAAGTAGTATAACTAAGAAACGGTTATATAGGCGTTCTAATATTTTTTAATATATTCTTCTAGGCGCTAAATATATATAAATAGGTAATAATTAATCGATTATTTCGTAGAATTTTTCTATTCTTCGAATTCGTTAAGAATAGCCGTTTTAATTATAATAAAACGCTTCGTTCTTTTATCGTATTCTTCTAATTCGTCTTTATAGATCGAATAAAGATTTTCTACCGTAAGGAGAGGGAGGCCTGAATTATTAGGTTTTTCTTTCTTTATATCGTCTTCCGAAATTAACGATATATCGTCCCTTATATAGTTATCTAGCGTAAAGCTCGATCCGGTATCGCTATCGGAAGGATCGTAATAATAGCCTTCGTCGAATCCATAAGGAACTCCATCTATTTCTTCTCTCTAGGCGTCGTATTAGGCTTTCGTTACCTATTTATAGGTCTTTATAAGTACTTCGGCAGACCTAGGATAGTATTCGCCTTCTGAATCGAATTCCATAGGGTGTTTTAGGGGGCTTATAGGCTCCGTAGGATTCCCGGTCCTTCTAACTATATTCTAGCCTCCTAAATAAATAGTATCGGCGATTTTCTCCTCTTTATCGTCTTCCGGAAGCATCGTAGGGCTATTTTTCGGCTCGTTATAAGATTTTTCGGTATAGGGTAAGTCGTATTATTTCTAAACTTCTTCCTCTAGTCTCTTAGCTAAAGAATAGGCCTCGATTTACTTCTTTTCCTTTAGCCCTAGCTCTAGATAGCAAAATTTCTTATTACGAATAGTAGTTTATCCTTTATTTATCGGGCCTAGGATTTGTTTAACAACCTTATTCGTAATAGGAAAAGCAGAAATAATACTAATCGTTTTACTCGAAGGTCGACCTTTTCCTTTTCCCTGCTTTTTAAAGCAATTCTTCGCGATATAGCCTTCCTTCTTATAAAAAAAGTAGATAATCGGCTTAGAAGAAACTATATCTAGATCCATAGGGTCTCCCCTATTAGCGAAGCTATTATAATTTCCTTTTTTAGAATGTTTTTTCCCTTTATTAATATAAGAAGGGGTATTCTTACTACCTTATCTTTATTATCTTCTTTCAAATAGTTAATCGTCGATTTTAATAGCTTGGGCTATATAAGTAAATAGGTCGTCTAGCCGATCTAGCTTATATAATTCGTCTTTAACTTCTTTTTTAAACCCTTCGTAAAATATAGCGATTAGGGCTTCGTCTTCCTAATCTAACTTACTAGTAATTTATCGGAAGCTAGTAGCGTAGCTAGAAGCGGGTCCTTTTTACTATAAGGTTCTTAATTTATATTCGGCTATTCGGGCTTTATCTTATTAGCTAAAAACTTCTTATAGTTTTTCCTTAAAATTACCGAAATCGGTAAAAATAAGCTTTATATCTTCGTTTATATCGTCCGTAGGACCTAGATAGTTTCTTAGTATAGGCTTAAACTAATCTAAAGCTATACCTTCTAAATAAGTAGAAGTATAGATTACCTTTAGAGATTCGCTAATAAACGCGGAAGCGTAGAGCCTAAAATAAGCCTTAATATTAGTTAAGAAGGCCTATAGGTCGTTATCTTTTCTACTAAAGAACTTAGGTCTTAGGACTTTATTAATATCGATCGTAGGTCTAGTATTATTAGTAGTATAAGGGGGGGCAGGGGTATTAGATAATACTATATTATATACTATAAGGAAGCGCTAGCTTTTTCCTAATTAGGAGTGAAAAAAGTGGGTCTATACCTTTTGTTTCCGTGGAGATATATGCGGTTGAAAATACAATGTTTTTCTAGATTTTCTGATTTTTCTAGAAAAGGATTTTAGCATACTCTCTTCCTTTAGGTTAATTAAAAGAGTAACTAAAGTAGTAAGAAGCTTTTAACGTATTATGGATTAGACCCGTAATTACTAATTACTAATCTAATATAGCCCTTAATCTAAGCTTCTAAAAGATAAGAGAGAAAGGATTAATAAAAGGTAAGAATTTACTTACTTCCTTTAGATAAGCAATTAAATAATAAGAGAGGAAAGTTATAAAGCAATATAAGTAAGAACTTCCTAATTAGGAATATCTTATAAGGCAGAGGTAGGTCTTAAGAGAGTAGGCTTTTAGGTATAAAATTGTTTAGATTAAAAGCTTAGAGAAGAAGAAGAAAGGGAAAGACCCTTAGAAGGAAGGAAGCCTTCCTTTTATACTTTTTCTTCTCTAAGAAACTATTTATATTATATAAGCTATTTAGAAACCTATAGAATCCTATAGAAACTTTATATTATAAATATACTAGCGAATAGAATAGCGTTATCGTATTTTATTAGCTTCTATCGTATTCTCTTACTTTAAAATCAACTCTTGATTTTAAATCTATACTAATATTTATCTAATAGAATAGGCTTATTATATTCTATTGCCTTCTATCTAATTCTATTATATTAAAAATCAGGTTTTAATTTATAATATATTATAACTCATAGTATGACTTATAGTATAACTCATAATTCCTTATTCCTGATTTCTAATATCTTTGTCCGTTTTTATCCGATTCTAACCATTCCTTTTATCCTAGGATTCCTATTCGTTATTCCTTATCTATTATTATCCTTATATTAACCTTCCGAGGTTTATTTATCCGAGGTTTAGTTAGTACTTAAGTACTTGTTTCTAAGTACTAAGTAGTATTATATAATAATACTTATTAATCCTATTAATAAGTAGCTTATCTAATAAGATAATACTTTTAACTAGTATTTATAACCTAGATTATTATAAAGCTTAAGATTAAATCGTACTACTACCGTAATAAATATACGGAAGCTTCGTATAGCGAGTATAATAGTATAGGTCTCTTCCTCTATTACCGGTTACTAATCCCCGCGTATAACTACTTAGGCTTTATATTTAATTAGCTTATTATTCTTATTAAACTTATATATATAGACTTATTTATAGCTAATTACTCGCTATATTACCTTTTAGGATAGGATCTCCTCCTATAAGTCCGAGTATTCCTTATTATAACTCTATAAGTAATTAGCTTTAGTATTTAGGAAAAGGTCTTTTAGCGGGTACTTAAGTACCTATTTATATATAATACCTTAGGGGAGGTAGAAGATTTCCTCGCCTAATTCCTTTAGCTATTATAAGCTATAGGATTATCGTTTTATTAACGAATTTCCCCGTATTAATATCCTTTATAAAAGGATTAGTAAGGGTACTAGTATAAAAAGCCGCGTATTATACGCTATTTTCTACTTTTTATCTCCTTTTCGAGTATATTCTCCGCGTTTTCTTATTATCCTTATTATTATTTACCTTTTACTTTTTCTTCTCGATTCGATTTAATACCTATTATAATTACTCTTTACCGATCGATTTAAATAATCCCTAGTATAAACCTTTGGGTATCCCCTTAGGATTTTACTAATAACCGTAGTTTCTTATTATTATTATAGCGAAAAGGCTTATAGGTAGGCTTTTTAGTAGAATAGGGTATTTTAAGGTAAAGGGGGCTCCTTTTATACTCTTACCCTATTTATCTAGGGTATTTACTTAGGGTTAACTAGTAGAATCTCCTCGGTATTTACTCGCTTAGGGAATATATTCTCTTACTTAAGGAACTAAGGCTTTATTATTCTCCGATTTATTTACTCGGGTCTTTAGGAAATTATCTATATTAATAATATAGTCTAAGTCTTCTTCGTATTCTACCTAAGGCTCCTTAACCCGAGGATTATTTACTTTATATTCTAGTATTTTAATATAGGTTAGAATATTTATAATAGTCTTTAGATTAGTCTTATATAAACTATTATAAATATAATTAATACTCCCTAAGAAAATCTCTTATTTATTAAAGAGTATATCTCGAGTAAAGATAATTTTATCCTTTATTAGTATTTATATTCGGTAGATATTTAAGGAATTATATTCGATTAAATATCTAATTTATACCTTAGGGTTAAGTTAGTATAGCTTTTTTACGCCTACTTTAGTATTAGTTCTTATAGTATATACTTTATAGCCGTATACTCGGAGATAGCTAAAATATAGCTTTTATTAAAAAATATATTCGAATAGGGTTTTCTACTTATTTTTATACTAGGGTATATAATTATATAAATATACTATAGTTTAGAAAATCGTACGCTAGAAAAGTATAAGTAGGTTTTCTTTTATAGCTTACGCCTTCGTTTTAAGGACTCCTTCGACTCTTTCGGCTTTACTATTTTATTCCTAAGTATATAGAGTAGAAGGTTTAACTTTAATACTTCTTCTCGTAAAAAAATAGTATATTTCTAGTTTTAAAAGAACCTTTTTATTATACTTAATTATATAGACTTTAAATAAATACTAGTAAATAAAATAGTTAAATATTAACTCTAGGGTACTAAGAAATTATAGTTATTTTTAATTTTTAAAATAATAATCCTATATAAAACCTAATACCTTATTTATAATTAGTATAATTAATTTAAAACTAGCGGAATTAGGTTTAAAATTATAGAAGTTAATCGTAAGGGTATTTCCCGGGGTTTTTATATAATATTATACTTTCCGATTAATCTATTAGGTAATCTTAGCTATAGTATAGTTCTCGTATTCTATAAGGGGGATTTTATCCTTTCCTTATAATTATATTTAAATACCCTTATATATATTAGAAATATATTATAAAGCTTATAAACCTAGGTAGTTAAGTTTATAGTACTATATAATTATTATCGATTTTTAACCCTTTTTAAAGGTTATCGAATTATATATATTTTAATAAATTATAAAGGCTATAAGGGTAATTAGGTAGTATTCTAGTATAAATTAGTTATAATAAAGGTAAACTCTAGCGATTAAATCCCCTAACTTTATTTAGAGTATAAATAGGGCGTAATTTAGCAACTTATCCTATTAAATTCCTTTTTATTAGAATAGTTAATATAAGACTAAGTTATATATAAAATTTTAATAGAATATTACTCCTTATAGTAATAGGGTTACTCGCCTAGTCTTAATCGATATACTTAGTTAAACGTCTCTATATCCCTAAATCTAGACTCTTATATCTCCTACCTATATAAAATCGCCGGGATTTATACTATAGAAGTTCGTAAAATAAAAAATATTATTAAAAATATAAATTATTATACTAAAGTCGAGAATTATAGAATTATAAAGGGAATACTCTATTATAGAAAATACTAAGCCTATATTTCGTACGTAAAAATACGCTAGGATTTACCCTTTTTTATATAATAAATAGGAAGAAAAGGACTTATTCTAGCTATTATTCTAGCCTATTTTTCCTTATACTAGCCTTTCCCGCGTAATTCTTATACTTTATATTTCCTATTATTATAAAGGCGTATTATTATAAAGTATATAATAGTAATCCCTTTTATATATAGTCGAATTATATAAAGGGTAAGGGGGGTATTTACTTATATTCGTCCCTTATCCTATAGGATAACCGCGTTTCTCCCTTTTTTCCTTATCTTAGCCTTAATAATTATTATTCCTCCCTTTATTTTTTAGTCGGTATTTATTAATTTAGTCCCGGTTATTCCTTTTAGAATTCCGATCTTTTAAGTTTCTATTAATAGTATTATTATTAGTATTATTATTATTCCTATTATTATTATTATTCTAGGAATTATTATTATTCTTATTATTTTAACCGCTATAAATTATCGGGAATATACTTTTATTAATCCTAATAGTATTTTAAGCGTTTAGAATACTATTAAGGCGCTTTTTAAATAATTCTATAAGCTTATTAATACTAAAGTCCGGATTTTTAACCCGCTTATTTTCGATAAAGTTTTAAGCCTATAAGTATAAATAATCGTACTATTAAACTATACTATAAAAATCTATAGCCTAAGTATATTTATCGATTACCTATAAAAGATCCTTACTTTTTACTATAATTATTATTATTTACTAGTTAATTAATTAGCCGAATTAATTCTTTAAAGCCCTTTTAATATTAAGGATAGCCTTATATTTTTCGTAAAGCTTAGTATTAATTTAAGTATTTATCGTTTTATAATTTACTTTAATATTAGTATATTATTTAATAAGGGTACTATTCTTATTATAATAAATCCGAATAACTATTCTACTAGCCGTTTTTTCGACCTAATTCTTTAGTTCCTTAGCTTTATTACTAAGCTTTTCCTACTTTTTTATCTTATCTAAATAAGTTATATATTCTATTTACTATTATTTATAATAATAATCCTTTTTATTTATAAAGGCTATATTAGTATTTATAAGAGCTAGTACTTATAGTTTTATAGGAAATTCCTTATAGCCTTAGATTTAATCCTAAAGCTTTATACCTTTAGCTCGGCTAATAAATATCGAATTTTAGGTTTTTTAGTCGGAGTTTAATAAAAGGGTAATATTCTTCCTATTACTATTTATTTTAATTAACCTTTAAAAACCTAGGTTATTCTATAAATTAAATAATAGGAGATATTAAGAATACGAAATAATTAAAAATATAGCTTTTAATTATTAGGAACTTAAAGAATTATAATTAGGATTAGAAGGTTATATAATAAGAAATATATATAAAATATATATATAAAAGAGAAATATACGTATAAATATAAATATAAGTATATATATAGGAGAATTATAAGCTTTAAAGTCCTTATCTAATAATTAGAAAACCTTAAATATATATATAATCTTAATCCTTATCTATAAAGAAAGCTTTAAGTACTCTTAGCTACCGCTTAGAGAGAAAAGGGGTTATTACTAGGGTAGTAAGAGATTAATATCTTAGTATTAGAGATTTATTACGGAGTTCTTCGTATTATATTGGGTTATATAACGTCGATTAGGTCCTTCCTTTCTAATAGATGGGTATAGTCGGTCGGTTGGTTGGACGGCCAGAGGACTTCGATAGTTGATCGTTATCTCCGCTCGAGGACTATGTATGTATGTAGAATCATGCATATATACATACTGTATGTACGTATGCACATCATGCACCAGTCAGCGGCTTTCTCTGTTATGCAAGTTGTGAATGAATGAATGAACATCCGGCCCTCGTCTTCTTCCCCCTCCCCTTTTTACATTCCAGAGCCGTGTTTCCGCAATCTCGTGATAAAAAGAGAGAGAGAGATCGTCAATTGCCGGCTAAAAAAATGACATCCAGATATAGGGGCTTCATTCTTTCTTCATTGTTTTCTTAATATCATCACTATTATATCTATGTACATATATCTATATCTACTCACATATGTATGTATAGGCATGCGTTTACAGCCCTACTATAAAAGCAGTCTTTACTTTCTATTTCCATTCTCTTCGTCTTGATAAAAATCCAATGATTCTTCACTCAACTTGATCAAATCCCATCACCGCCCGGATCACACACTTCCACTCCACGACTCCGTCCCCCGTCTCATCATCGCGATGAAGCTTCTGGCAACCTTCCTTCTAGGCAGCACGGCTGCTTTGGCCCTCACCGCGTCTGATACTTGCAAGGAGCAGGGTGAAGAATGCGTTCAAGGCGTCGCTTCCGACTATTGCTGTCGTCATCTCGAATGCGTCGTTTCCCCTTCCGACGGTAGGCCGTTGCTCGGCCGTCATGGTCAGGTAAGCCTCTGATGGGATCTGCACACAAAGGGGGGACAGACTCTTACGTCGTCTTATAGTGCCAGCCAAAGTATTCACCACCCTTCAAGGTCTCTGCTTGTAAGAAGCAGGGAGAGAAATGTAACCAGGGTGTTGCCCCTGAGTTTGGATGCTGTCATGGTCTTGACTGCGTTGTCTCGTCTGACGGACAGCACCTGCTCGGACGCGAGGGCCAGGTAAGTCTCTTCAGATATACATACTCAGAGGGTGATAAATCGCTGGATTCTAACAGAGAGATCATGTTCAAAAGTGCACGTCAAAGGAACCGACCCCAACTCCTCCTCCAATGATCTACACACCTCGCAATGCAACATCTTTGCCTCAAAAGTCGATCCCTCAGCCTTGCACGACGACGTTCATCGCCCTGAATTCCACCTTCTCCTTCCATCCTCAGCCTTCTTCTACCACTGACACCATCAAGACCTGCAAGAAGGAGGGCGCGGAATGCAACCACGGTGTTGATCCTGAATTCGGATGCTGCTCTGGCCTCGTCTGTCTTTCATCCTCCTCTGGCCCGGGTCCGCGTAAGGTCGGAGGTGCGGGAGTGGTGAGTTGAAAGTTCCTGTCATCAGTGTTTGATGATTATGTACTGACGAGGTCCTGCTTCTAGTGCTCTCGACGGAGTGAACCCAACACCTCATCAACGAGCTCTTCTCGTCTTGTCAATTCCCCTACGTCTTATCCGACCCCTGAAGCTACCTCGAACGAGAAGAACGGCCAAGTTCCTGCAGCTGTCAACAGTTCGCCCGGGAATATCAACAACATTGGTGGTTTGATGTCTCTCGTCGGCGGCTTGGCTATACTTCTTCAGCTGATTCTCTAGAATGCCCCTGACAGGCGGGCGTATAGTGAGAAGAGTCGCCCCCATATCTCTACCCTTCATGTTACTATAGTTGTAGCCTTCGTATTCATGTCTTATTCAAATGAAGTTTAATATTGATGAGTTACTACCTCTATACTCTCAAGAGACCAAGCACTGCAGTTCCTATATACATACAAGTTTCACCACCGCCTGAGCACACACTGCCAAAGACTAACCGACTCAGTCATCAGAAAGAAGCCTATGATAAACCCGCATATACGGCGCCAACGGGTCGTCGCTAAACCGCCTCGGGGGACGACTAGGAACGAACGCCGTCGCTGGAACGTTGCGCAACACATTCGGGTTTCCCCTATACCGCGCCCCGAAGGGATTCGGATCGTTACGATCCCCTGGCGGAAACCACCGTCCAACAGGAGGCGCCGTGGAAGCGTGAAGCCCGTTTGGTCGTGCGGCCGACGTAGCTGCCGACATGGCTGCCAAGGCCGATCCAGGCGCCTTTGGGGATCCGGGAAGGCCTCTGCGGACGATGGAGGAGGGATCATCGACTTTAGTTCGGGGGAGGCTTGCTGAAGATGTGCATCCGATGAGGATGGTGTAGAGAACTGTTGAAGGGTTCATTGTTGGTTATGCTTCTTTTGGAAAAGACTGACTGATGATGGCGTTACTTTATAAGACAATATAAACTTTATTCCCTCCTCTTCCACGAGGAAAGTGGAAGGGTTTGCTTTATATAACGTCTTCGTCTGGAAGACTCCCCCTTCCCGCTGCGTGACTTGTCCCGGCCATACCGAGCATCGACTATCAAGGGGGCTCCGGCAAATGAGGAACTTTCGAGAGCACAATGTATGAAATACAGCATGATATGGAAAGCTTCTCGCATCTTACGGGTTTATGATCCGGGCACGGGATGGCGCCGGGAAAGAGTTGGAGGTTATATGTAGCATAAATGAGATATCCACAGCCATGATATGTCGCCTTGCACTATACCGCGAGTTCTGTGTATTACGTGTGACGAAGGGCGAGGGTACAGATAGACCAAGGATAACATGTCTATCTGCCTGAGAAATACTATAGTCTATAGGTATCCAGGTGAGTATTAGCAATAAACTACCCGGCCTGGAACCCGGAGGAAATTGAGTGTTGAAAGAGCAAGCCCCCAAGACGATATACAATACTGACACATGTACTGCATCCTAGATACCGGTAAAGCCAAGCTCTACGTTAAAGCAGGCGAGAGAATGACTGGCACTCTTCATTAATCATAGATACCGTCTAGGTTGTCGTCAAGATGCAAGTTGCTCGCTCCTCTCAGTTGAACCCTACTCTTGACCTGTCCACGTATGTATATCTGCACTGCAACTATTCAAAGGCTAGCATCTCTTCGCAACCCGTCGTCTACAACTCAGATTCATGTGATACTCTAAGCCATGAGGTCGCTAATATAGACAATGTCGATCTAACCCAATCCAAGAACCCCGTCAACAACAAACCCTCCAGACGATCCTTACCTCGCCACGTCAAAACCTCAAGACCACCATCTAAACTCGGTCCCAAGACTCACCGTCACAGCGAGGAAACGTGGGGTTCCCGGAGGACGGTGCCGTCCGTTGCATCACCATGACGAAAGAGGACGTCATCAGCAACCTCCTTCTTGCAACCGTATCCTAGGTATAAGACACAGTCTCGCGCAGATGGAAACCTCCACAACGAGAAAGAATTTAGGCTATATATACACATCCAGATATCTTGACAAGTTCAGCGGAAATAAAAGAAGAGCAAAGAAGAGAAACGATGAGCGGAATAACAGACGAAGCAGCCATCGAAGGCCACGACCTCATCCAGAGAGCCGAGGAAGAAGAGGAATCTGTAAGTATCATGCAGACTTCACTTCAACATGTCAAGGCTTATCGAAACCAGCTTCATACCCATGACAACGCCGCAGCCAATAAGCAGAAAGCAACCGGCGGTCTGGGCGACGCACCAGCTGGAGATAAGAAGAGTGAACAGCCGTCGACGCTGGACAAGGTCAAGGAGGCGCTTCATATGAAGAAGTGATTGCCTCCCTTTTCAGTGAGAGAGGAGGATTGGTTTCGTCGTCTCTAGCTGAAGGGGAATGCGTGTCAGTTAGTAATTTCGGTTGATTGCTTCTCGAAAGTCACGACCATTTGGACATCGCTTGTTCACGACTTCGAAGCAAGTGTTTCCCACGTAATGTTGCGATTCTATGTAAAGATAAGCCGATACCGACACATCACTCTCGCAATCGATACCTCTAGAGGCCTTCAAGACTTTCACGCGTCACGGTCGCTATTCGTCCCCAACCGATGCGCACGACACATGCGCCCATCCTGACCGACTGTCCAATCCTCGCTGCCAACACCCGCCGTGACGTAGAGCAGACCACGTCCGTCATACCGCCTCTTGATCTTCATCAGCCGCGGGTAATTCGCGCCGAAGAAGACCTCCTGAAAGTTGGGCTGCTGGAAATCAGCCTCGTTCATGTAGGCGCCCGCCCCAGGAGCGGCGGCTTCCAGCAGCGGCTGCAACTCGTACGTCATCTTGTGCTGCCGCTCCTTCAGATAGTCCATCGAGGCGCCGTCCATCAACGGCAGCGAGACGGCTAGATGGACGATCGTCTGTCGCCACTGGGGCAGAACGGCATTGGAACTGCCTGCGCCGAAGCGCGAGACGTCGAGGGCGACTCCGTACAGGGTGCCTCCCTTTTTGTTCACCTCGCGCGAGGCCTCGGTCAGGTTCGCCAGTGCGGATCGGGGGTAGAGATGGCCGCCGAAGAGGGCGTTGTTGACGCCGAAGCTGTCGTTGGACGGCGTGCCGAAGTAGTGAGCGGCGTGCTGTTGGTACGACGGGAACTCGGTGAAGTTGGCTTGCAAGATGAGGCCTTTGCTCTTAACCGCCGCTTCCAACGGCATCATGGCAAGCCGCACCTGAGCCTCGGTCATGTTGTAACCCGTCACGGCGACGCCGCGGAACGAGGTGCCGTAGGCGACGTAGACGAGGGTGAGGCCAGCATCGACCATCGTCGGAAGCACAGAGTGAAGAGCACCCCAAACATGTTGCATCACGTCGCCATCACGACCTCGCGGGGCCGTCACTTGAAAGTTTGCGCCGCCCACTCGAACGTCCGGATGAGCCTTGACGGTGACGGAGATGACGACCCCAAAGTTGCCGCCTCCACCACCGCTCAGGGCCCAGTATAAGTCACGATGGCGATTCGACGGTGACGCTGTGACGATCTCGCCACTCGGCGTCACCACCTCGAAGCTGAGCGTGTTGTCGGCGCCCAGGCCAAAGGCGCTGCTGAGAGTCGAATGACCGCCTCCCTGTATATAACCGCCGGCCATGCCGACCGTCGGACACTCTCCCGTGACAACCACGAGGCCGGCCTTCTTGGCAGCCTCGTTGGCCTCGAAGCCCCAGATGCCGGCGCCGGCGCGAAGAGCTTTCCCTACGTATCGCTTGTCGTCCCAGTCCAGGACCCGCGTCTCCTTCAGATGCTGAGTCCGCAAGGCGAGACCGCCGGCGCCGGTCGATCGACCGAGAAAATCGTGCCCGGTGTTCCTGATTACGAGTCTGATGTTGTGCTTGCGGGCGAAGCGGATGGTCGCAACCACGTCGTGGGCGTCCCTGGCGTCCACGGCGTATCGAACGTAGCTGCCCACCTCGCAAGCTGTATTCCTCGGCGAAAAAGGATCACAGCTGCCGTTGGCGAACAAGGGCACCATGAGCGACGACGATGACGCGATGCTGCAGCAATACTCATCGTCAATTGTTGTCGCGGAAGGCGGAGACGCATGACTCTTTCAGGTACTCACTGCACGGCCGGGTCGTGCCAACGCCGACGAAGCGAAGAGCAGAGGCCCTCGTCATAATGGGGGTCATGGCAAGGCGAGCCTAGCGGTATCGTGGCCACCAGACGTCCCCCAACCGTCTCGTTCAGCTGCGCCCACACGTCTGCGTGCGGCCAGCAGTCGTCTCCTGGATAGCATTTGCAATTGGTGTCGGACAGGGCTGAGGCGCCACCGCTGGCGACGACCAAGGCGTAAGAGAAGACACTGAGTAGGGTGAACATGATGCTGCGGATGTGGGAACAACGATGGCTTCGCCAGGCTCGGCTTTATATATACAGCTCCGAACCCCAGCCAGCTTCGCCCTCTCCCTCCCTGCCAAGCTAATCAGGTCGTACAAAAGTTAGTAGCCTGTAGGTATGTGACATAGTATGCATGTAGGGATACAGCTCAGGTAAGATTCACGTCTGACCAACGCTCATTTCTGGAGCCGCCTTCGGGCCGTATATAGACATCGGTCAAGAAAACGTTGCCGTCATATCCATCACTGAGCCACGTTCAATTGCAGCGCCGTGTCCATATCCTCCTCCATCTTCTCCAGTCGCTGGGTCAGGTCGTTGTCGAAGGGCGAAAACTCCATCATCTTCATCACAAACGGCCCCTGCGCGCCCCAAGTGCAGCCGTGCAGGTTATCACGTATATGCGTGAGTAAGACCTTCGCACCCTTGTCGAAGTAAAGTCCGCAATCGCTCATCTCCTGCAGCACATCGAGCGCCGCCCCCGCGTCGCCGTATCGGTTCCAGTGAATCCTGGCGAGCCGGACGTAAAAGTGAGTCGAAACACCGAGCACGAATGAGCAGAGGCCCAGCGCCTTGATCCGAGGCAGCATCTGCAACGCAAAGGGCGACGGGCGAGAAAAAGCCGTGTCGAACAGTTCCAAGCCCTGCTCCAGAAAGTGAGGATATAGCGGACCGTATATGTCCATGCTTAGCTTCTCGCCGGACGCGGATTTCGCTTTTCGTATGATTCCCGTTGTTAGCGGTGCGTCAGCAACCTGTTTGGACGCCTCAGCTTGCGACTCGTGCTCGGCCGCCTCAACTCGCGACCCCTGCTGGGGCGTCTCGGCCAGCGGCTTCGACCCCTCGACCTTCGGCTGCTCGAGTACAGCAGAAAGATCCTGTAGCTTTGTTCGCCGTTCTGCGAGCTGTCGTTTTTGACGCTGATGGATTCCCAGCTTCACTGGCAAGGAAAATACTTCGTCCTCCAAGACTTTCCACAAATCGGCGTCGGTGACTGAAGCTTTCATCAAGGCTTCCACGCGTGTGCGCTCCTCCGTCCTGACCGCATCGTATTTGGTGGATTCCTCTGACATAGTCTCATTCGTCTGAGACATTCTTGGCTTCCCTTCCTTGTCCGACTCGAACATGCTCAGTGCCATCTTGGCCGCCGTCTGAAGATACGCCGGATAACGACAGAGAAATTTGTCGCGGAACTCCGTCACGCGAGCCTGATCGACGATGGATCGCGCTCTTTGTTTTTTGGTGTCGTCATCGCGGATAGAGCGCCTTTTAGGCTGTGGCATCTGACCTCTGGCGATTTCCTCAAAGATGCCCTTGAAGATGTGGGCTTCTGCCGGCGTTATGGTCGATCCCTCGTTGCTGGCTATGCCATGATCGCCCATCTCGTTGTTTTCGCCCCAATCGAAAGGAACGCCATGGTCATTGCCACGCGTGTGGGCGCGACGAGAGAATGCAACGTAGGCGGGAGTAGCAAGCTCTCGCCATCGTGTCCGAGCCGGGCGAAAAAATGGGAGCATTGGAGACGAGGCTTCAACTTCGACAGGACTACCGGAGCCATGTCTTGACGATAAAGCAAGGGAAAAATTGAGATAAAAGGCAGAGCTGATGGAAATCTTACGTAAATGTGGCTTATCAACACGGCGCAGTCTTTCTTTGTCGACACGCACGTGACCCGACTGATAAGAGATAAGTCTAGGCACTTTACGCGCTCAGACAAGACTTCGCGTATAGCGACGCGCTGGCAAAAACCGCATCATTCACCTTGCGCTTCACCTTGCGCTTCACCCTCACTACGACTTACGGCAACATTAAGATGGCTCCAAAGGAAGAGGCCGAGATGAGCGCCTTCGAGCGCAAGAGGCTGCAGAATATGGCGGCCAACAACGCCATTATCAGCGAAATCTCGACCACCGCCAAAGCACTAATTCCGGAAAAAAAGCCGATCGCGAAATCCTCAGCTGGGAAAAGAAAAAATCGCAGTGAGCCGGTCAAACGCGAATCCGCCCGTCCCACACGCTTCAGCTCGCGGCTTGCCGGCTTGGAGGCCGATAACGACGCCCTCAAAGTCAAGCTGGCGGCCGACATCGAGCGAGATGCGGCCGCATCGAAACCAAAGAGGTTAAGAGTTGCCGAGGACCTCAACCTGAGCGATGTTATAGTACCAGGGAAAAAATGGGGGAGCGGCTTGGAAGCAATACAGGGCCTCGTTCGAGGTGCCCAGCCAGGACATCGCACCTTCGACGAGTCCGACTGCAAAGACGCGTCTGAAGGGGTCAAGGATCTCCGGCTGAGTATGAGCAAGTTGAAGCTCTACGAGCCCTGGTTACCCAACGGTAGGCTTTTAGCGTCAGACTCCTCGGGTGGAGCTGGCTAAGCGCAAACAGAAATCAAAATTTGCCCGCAACGCATATACTCTCTCGGCTTCCACCCGACAGTGGATAAGCCCATCGTTTTCGCCGGAGACAAGGAGGGGGCTCTAGGTGTATTCGATGGTTCGCAGACAAGTCCCGAGGTGGACGACGATGACGACGCGACTGACGACCGACCGCAACCTATTATCTCGGCGTTTAAGACTCATGCGAGGACAATAACGTCTTTTGTCTTTTCGCCGATCGATGCCAACACCGTCTTTTCGTCGTCTTACGACTCTTCGATACGAAAATTGGACCTCGAGAAGGGCCTATCGACACAAGTCTTCGCTCCGACGGACGACAGTGACGAGATGCCTTTGTCTGGCATGGACATGGCGTCAAATGAACCCAACGTGCTGTTCTTTTCCACACTAGATGGTGGGCTCGGTCGGTACGACGTGCGGACGCCAGCTAGTCAAGAGATATACATGCTTTCGGAGCAAAAAATAGGGGGCTTCTCCCTACATCCGATACATCCACATCTCGTGGCGACGGCGTCTCTAGACAGGACGCTGAAAATCTGGGACTTGCGCAAGGTTGTCGGCAAGGGCGATTTGCGCCATCCAGCGTTGGTTGGCGAACATGAGTCGAGGCTTTCGGTTTCACACGCGGCATGGAGCGCTGGCGGCCACGTTGCGACGTCGTCTTACGACGACACTATCAAGATCTACGACTTATCAGACGCCGGTTCATGGAAACCGGGCCGCGACCTCGGCCACGGCATGGAGCCGAAGCACGTGGTCCGTCATAATAACCAGACAGGTCGATGGGTGACCATTTTAAAGCCGCAATGGCAAAGAAATCCGGCCGACAATGTCGATAAATTCGTCATCGGCAACATGAACCGCTTTGTTGACGTCTTTCTAGCCGATGGGTCACAAGTGGCCCAGCTTGGCGGTGACGGAATTACGGCAGTGCCCGCCGTCGCTCATTTTCATCCGAGCCAGCAGTGGGTTGCAGGAGGGACAGGGAGTGGTAAACTCTGTTTATGGTGTTGACAGGACGAGGAGGTTTCTTTTGATGATCATATCATTCATATGCCTGTGTGAAGCAGACAGACAGGTAGCACATGCTGTACAAGCTCATGTCAACAAATTTCCAGGCGCTTGGAGTAGCGGCCTCGTTCATCTTACGTGGCTTTGATTTGGTTATTCAGGGCATGAAAGTTTCCGGGATCAGGCGGGTGTCTTTAGTGTGTCCCCGGGCGTGTCCGGCGCGAAGGCATCTTATCTTGCATGACGAGAACTGGCCTCAGCCTGTGAAAGTTGCCTTCGTATTCAAGACCGTCGATTTACAATATCTCTAACCAAGCCCGCCTCGGCTAGCCTTTCATCTTCTCGTTCACTATCCGTACTACACAAGATAAACTCGAGTAAGGCTGTCCGCTAATCGGAGGAGCCCAACTTTTCGAGTCATCAACAGACAACAAGGCACGAATCAGAGCACCACAGGCCTTTTTTTTTTTGCTTTTCGGGCACCAACTGGTGATGCAGCATCCCATGTGCCGGCGGCGTCACGGCGTCGTCCGTCTGTCAGCCTCATGTGGTGATTCGGGGTGAATAGCAGGTGACGAGAGGTGTGGCAGAGGCAACACTTCCGGTCAGAGAAGAGATGGTTGGCGGGAGATGGACCCGATGACAGCCACATTTGGGGGGAGGGTCTTTGGAGTAGAATCTACTAGCACTACGGCACGAAACTCCCCGCATCTGCAAGTAGTCGCTACTTGACCACGACATGATGCAGGCACCCGGCCCCCCCTCGTGCCCTGATCCCAGCATGCCCCCAGGTGGGGAGCAGGGGATGGGCCCACTAGAGAAGCCCACTGAAGAGAAGTTCTCTTTGTTGTCGTACAGGGGCCCCAGGCCTGTCTCCAGCCTCTCCCGTCCACCCAAGTAGTACCCGCACTACTACCAGTATCCCCGTACTAAGCCGCGACGTCCGTCTTCACAAGTTCACGCCCCCCCCCCCCCTTATCTCCATAGTACGAGGCATCCTCTGTTCACGCCCCAATGGCCTGCCTCGTCCCCGCCGGCGATGGCGCCCAACTTTCGACTTCTCAAGGTCGACGTCGACATGAACCTTATGCTGCCGTCGAAATGCCGGAGCCGCTCAAAGAAAGCGACAGCGATGACGAACCTTCACCCCGCGATACTCCCCAGGCGCAGGCCCGCCGCGGGCTCTCTGTTAATATGAACCAGAGTATTCTGGGTCTTATCGCCGCCGCCGGATCCAGAGTCGACTTCAACGAGCGCTTCGACGACCCGAGCAGCGACGACGATGACGACGCCGACCATCGCCACCATCGCCCCGACCCGTCCCGAGACCTGACCCAGACCGCCTTCCTCGACCCATCAGCCCCCCGAAGAGGCTGGAAAAAAAAGACTCACAATCGCAGGCTTTTGAAATCTCTATCTACCGTATCAGGCTTGAGGGGCAGGTCGAGCCGTCCTCCGTCTTCCCCCCCGGACATCGACGACGTCCAAGACGACCCCGACGAGCGCACTTATCCGATCCCCTCTGTCGTCCTCGACGGCCAAGATAACCGTTTGGCTCCTGTCATGAGCCGTATGCTTCAGGCCAGAGCCGACATGTCAAGCCGCCCGAGCTTCGATCTCGACCATGCCTCCTCCGACCCGGGTCGCTCTGACGGCGCCGACGACCCGACGCCCCTGGCAAAGCGGCTCAAGGACATGTTTGGCTTCGACGAATGTGAGCAGGTCATTCAAGGTGAGCCCATGCTGAACTGTGTATACCCTGTCACTCGCAGCCCCCGTCGCTCACAACAGCAAACAGAATATCCTTGCTGGCTTCTGCAGTGCGTCCTGCTGCAGGGCTTCCTCTACATCACCTCAAAGCACATATGCTTCTACGCCTACCTTCCCAAGAAAGATGTGAGTTCTCCTCTGCTCTAGATGGCTGTCCGATTCGGCTTAGCTGACGATGCCTCCACAGAACGTCATCGCCAAATCTGGATATCTCTCCAAGAGTGGCAAGCGAAATCCCAAGTACAACCGTTACTGGTTTCGTTTAAAGGGAGACGTGCTGTCCTACTATCGTGATCCTAACAACCTTTACTTCCCTCACGGCCAGATTGACCTCCGCTTCGGCATCTCGGCTTCCATTCTCGAAAGTGACAAGGAGAACCTGCACTTTACCGTCGTCACAAGCCATCGTACCTACAACTTCAAGGCCGACAGCGCTCCGAGCGCCAAGGAGTGGGTTAAGAGCCTCCAACGTGTCATCTTTCGGAGCCACAACGATGGCGACAGTGTCAAGATATCGCTGCCCGTCGACAACATCATCGACGTTGAGGAGACGCAGATGATGGAGTTCTCAGATACTTGCAAGATACGTGTCATCGATAACGACGAGACATATGCCATCGACGAGGTGAGTGACGAGGCTGCTGACTATCCCGCACGTAGACGCCCAAGTTGACCACGTTTCGGCAGTATTTCTTCTCCTTCTTTACCTTTGGTGAGGAGGCCATCAATGTCCTCAAAACGCTCATCGAAGACGCCACCTCTTTGGGCAAGCAGGCGGCTGCAAAGGCCATAAGTGAGCGACAGCAGGGCCTCGCCGCCAACCTCGAGCCCCCAAAGAGCCCTCTGCACGAGAAACGCAGCGACGATGCCGGCCGCGCGGCGAGGTTCTCTGAGCCTGTTAGGGCGACTCTGGCTCCCATGCCGCCGAATTACGGCAGTTCCCGTGCCAGCTGCGAGGGCTCGTCTTCTCGCACAAGTCTGGAGACGGGCCGGCGGTGCTCCAGCGCTTCCAGGGGGCGAAGCCCCAGCAGGAGCTTCAGCGCCGGCAGAAGGCCACGGGACAAGAGTCCGCGCAACGTGCTCGAGTCGTCCGACTCGAACTTGATGCTGTCGACGGACGACCCAAGCTACTCGAACCTGGCGCCCCCGAATCGCGACGACCCCTCGGCTAGCCAGATTCTCAGGGGTAGCGACGTGTTCCGCAGCCCGACCATGCGGCGCTCCTCGTCGTCGAGCTCGCCGGTCAACACAGAAAGCAGGGCCCCAAAGGAAGAGCAGCAGCAAAAACTCCAGGCTACTGAGGCGGCAGAACAGGCCGATACGTCTCAGCGCCCTCTGACGCCGTCACTGCAGAGCATCACCAAGATGGGCTCGTACCCCCTGCAGCGTGCCGGCGCCTTTGCAGACTATCTCAACAAGACTGGCAAACGCGTGAGCTCACTGTTCGCGTCAGAGTCCATGGGTTACGTCGAAAAGGTCTCGGGCATGTGGAAGGGCGGGCGCAAGCACTACGACGAGCCGGCCGGCCTGCGGCCCGACGAGGAGGACCTCGAGGAGGACTCGGAGGACAAGGTGCAGACGTCTATGGAGCGATTCCGGGCGCACTTTGCCCTGCCCGAGTCGGAACGGCTACAGGCGACCTACTTTGGCTACATCTTGCGCGTTCTGCCACTGTATGGCAAGATCTACATCAGCGACCGGTCGTTTTGCTTCCGCAGTTTGCTGCCCGGTACGCGGACCAAGCTGATACTTCCGCTACGGGACATGGAGACGGCGCACAAGGAGAAGGGCTTCCGCTTCGGCTACTCGGGTCTCGTCGTCGTCATCCGCGGGCACGAAGAGCTCTTCTTCGAGTTCAGCCAGGCCGAGGTGCGCGACGACTGCGCCGTGACGCTACTGCAGGGCCTCGAGACGAGCCGCTATCTGCGCGAGTCGGGCCTGCTGCGGCTCGAGGAGCGCGAGGAGCGTGAGGAGCAGGATCTGGCCGAGGCGGAGCGGGACGCACTGCGGTCGGCGCGGCAGAGCGAGTTCCCGGAGCACGAGGTCCGGCTGCCCCAGCAGACGGCGGCGCTCGCCAACGCACCGACGATGCTGTCGGACGATACGGACGGGTCCATCATCAACTTCAAGCCGCAGCGGTCGATGCGCATCACCTGCCTGACCATCGGCTCGCGCGGCGACGTGCAGCCTTACATTGCGCTGTGCAAGGGCCTGCTGGCCGAGGGTCACCAACCGCGGATCGCGACGCACGGCGAGTTCAAGGGCTGGATCGAGTCGCACGGCATCGAGTTTGCGCACATCGATGGCGACCCGGCCGAGCTGATGCGGCTCTGCATCGAGAACGGGACGTTTACGCTGGCCTTTCTGCGCGAGGCCAACGCCACGTTCCGCGGCTGGCTCGACCAGCTGCTCGACTCGGCCTACACGGCGTGTCAGGGGTCCGACCTTCTGATCGAGTCGCCGTCGGCCATGGCCGGCATCCACATCGCGGAGAAGATGGGGATCCCATACTTTCGGGCGTTCACCATGCCCTGGACGCGGACGCGGGCCTACCCGCACGCCTTCATCATGCCCGAGCACAAGATGGGCGGCGCCTACAACTACATGACGTACGTCATGTTCGACAACATCTTCTGGAAGGCCACGGCGCATCAGGTCAACCGCTGGCGCAACAAGACGCTGGGGCTGCCCAACACGAGCCTCGAGAAGATGCAGCCGAACAAGGTGCCGTTCCTCTACAACTTCAGCCCCAGCGTGGTGGCGCCGCCGCTTGACTTTTCCGACTGGATCCGCGTCACGGGCTACTGGTTCCTGGACGAGGGTGGCGATTACAAGCCGCCCGAGGACCTGGCGCGCTTCATCCGTCAGGCGCGCGAGGACGGCAAGAAGCTGGTCTACGTCGGCTTCGGCTCCATCATCGTCGACAACCCGGCCAAGATGACGCAGGAGGTCATCGACGCCGTGCGCAAGGCCGACGTGCGCTGCGTGCTGTCCAAGGGCTGGTCGGACCGCATCACGACGGGGTCCCGGGAGGAAGAGACGCAGCAAAAGACGGAGGGCGAGCCGGAGATGCCGGCGGAGATCTACGTCATCAAGTCGGCGCCTCACGACTGGCTCTTCCGCCGGATGGACGCGGCCGCACACCACGGCGGCTCGGGCACGACGGGCGCCAGCCTGCGGGCGGGAATCCCGACCATCATCCGGCCGTTTTTCGGCGACCAGTACTTCTTCGCGAGCCGGGTCGAGGACCTAGGCGTTGGCGTATGGGTGAAGCGATGGGGCACCAACAGCTTCGGGCGGGCACTGTGGGAGGCGACGCGCAACGAGCGCATGATTGTCAAGGCGCGAGTTCTAGGGGAGCAGATCCGGATGGTAAGTTGATTTCATTTGCTTTGAGGATGAAGAAGAGAAAGGCTGACGACGTCTTGTTAGGAACGGGGCGTCGAGCACGCCATCCAGAACATCTACCGCGATCTCGAGTACGCGACCAGCCTGATCAAGTGCAAGGCTGGCAAGAACACGGAGGCGGAAGAGGACGACGACGAAACCGAAGAGAGTTGGACGTTTATCGGCAAGGACGAGCCGGACCCTGACATGGTGACGAAGAGGCTCAGCGAGGGGCTCGTGGGCGAGAAGTCGCTGGGCAGCCAGGTGCTCCGTGGCACTGGCAGCGCGTGAGAGCGCAACGGAAGAGGTACGCTTCATTTGACGACGATACGGACGTGACATGACGACGGCGGGCTTTTCTTTGCATCTCTGGGCTTCTAGCACGCTTTCTTGTGGATATAGAGATGACTATGAGGCATGGTAGAGGCGTTTTGAATTAGCGATTGTGATGGGAATTTGACTTGGTGCGGAAGTAGGTTCTCGGTTAGTTGAGGAGTTGGATCGTAGTGGAAGGATTCGGTGAAGGCGAATTCGGGAGTTAAGTGATCTTTTCCGTGAGGTTGTCTTTCCAAGCGACTCCAGTGATAGGAGTATGCGTTGTTAAGGACTACAGATGGAGGTTGGTTGACGCTGGTAAAGCGAGTAGTTGTTCCATCTGGCTTCAGTCTATAGGGTAGCTCCTCGGAGAGATGATGTAATCAATCGGCCAA
Source organism: Ophiocordyceps camponoti-leonardi (nom. inval.) (assembly GCA_003339455.1). Classification (NCBI taxonomy): domain Eukaryota; kingdom Fungi; phylum Ascomycota; class Sordariomycetes; order Hypocreales; family Ophiocordycipitaceae; genus Ophiocordyceps; species Ophiocordyceps camponoti-leonardi. The sequence continues at coordinate 416,522 of PDHP01000001.1, read as the reverse complement.
GCTCCACCCCCGCCCTATTCGAGATGAAGCTCCAGCTCTCTCTCCTAAAGCAACGAATCGACGAACCTCCCTCGCAAGCAGTCGCGTCAACGAACGACGCCTCTACGAAACTTCGGGTCCACAGCGGAAGAAGACGAAGACGAAGACGACGAAGAAGGACCCTCGTTGCTGCGCCCGCAATGGCGCAGGACATGCCCCCGCGGGGCGGCTATGCGCCCGTGCAATACAAGGTTCGTCGTGCATGGTTTGCTTTCCCGCTTCAGCTTTGCAAGACGAAGGAAAACGAGGACGAGTGAGAAGAGGGCTGATGTTCTTGATGTTGTCGTGAAGCGAAACCTACCCGCCAAGGGGTTCCGACCTGGTTGGGTGCTGCTCGGGGTCGGGGCTATCATGACATACGGCTGGTACAAGTTGGTCCACGGCATGCGCGAACTAAAGTTGCGTCTTTCCCCCCTCCTCCTCCCCCATCTTTCTTCACAATCACTGAAACCGAGATACATGTGAAATCTCCTCAGCGAACTCGGGCGAGAGAAAATGTGGGCGAGGATTCACCTCACGCCCTTGCTGCAGGCGGAAGAGGATCGTGATCAGGTCAGGCGGTACATTGCGAGCCGGCATCGGGAGAGGCAGACTTTGGGACGGGCCGTTAATGTCTATCACACCAATCGGTTCGTTTCCCCTCTTCTTCTTATTTTCTACTTTACGATTTCCGTCATCTCCGTTCTTTTCCTTTTACTCACTCAAAGAGGAAAAAAAAAAAAAACAGTTTCGTGAGGCCGACTTTTGCTGTTGCGCCGGCTGCTGCAACGAAATAGGTGTCTCTTTTACTTGAATCGAAGCCCCCCTTTCGTTGTTTCCCTAGGGACTTTGAAGAAGAAGAGAAGAGAGAAGAGAAGAAAATCGAGATCGTGGAAGTTGGGAGGAGGATATATGTATAAGCTCGTGACGAGGACGAGGTCCAAGGATTCAAGAATAAAATCAACGAAAAGAAAACTCCTCACGACGTTCAAACCGCCGTTATTTCACTTGTATCATTTCATTCAACAGCAAGAAAGATGGGAAATAGCAGAAAAAGGTACTTTGAATAGAAGAAGATCGAATAAGAGAAGAAAAGGAATAGAAACAAAAAAACACTCATTCATCCCTCCGCAGCCTCCAACTCGGCCAAAAGCTCCCTCTCGAGCGCCTCGTCGTCCGGATCGACCCCGTTCTCAGCCGCGGACCCGTTTCCGTTGGGCGTCTGGACCGATCGGAGCGTCGACGTCGTTCGGCCGCGGGAGAGGCGCTGCTTCTTCGCCGTTACGCTTCCGCGGGCGGCGGCGGAGGCGTCTTGGTCTGATGATGATGATTCTTCGTCGGCTGTTTGTGGCTTTTTGCGCTTGTTTGTTGGTTTTGTTGTTGTGGATTCGGAGGAGGAGGAGGAGGTTGAGGTTGAGGAGGATGAGGGGGTTAAGTCTTTGTTCGCTTCTGTTGTATGATTGGCTTCTGTTTCTTCAGCCTCGGCTTCGGTATCTTCTTCGTCGTTTTCGTCTTCGTCGTCGTCGTCGTCGTCATCATCGTCATCATCGTCTGCATCATCGCCCAGAAACTCTTCCAGGTCTTTATCTGCCATGGCCCAGTCAAAGTCCTTCAGCTCGCGCGCCTCGTCCACGACAGCGGCGCCAGAGCCAGAACCAATGGCACCAGCAGAAGTAGTAGTAGCAGAAGTAGCAGCAGCAGCAGCAGCAGCAGCAGTAGCAGAAACAGCACCTGCTCTTCCCCCTCCTCCCTTTTCCCCATCAGACTGCTCATCCGTATCTGCAGACCTCCCGCGGTCGGCGTCGAGAATGTCGAGGAAATAAGGCCGCTCGTCGAGACGACGCCACTGGCTTAGGCAGTCGGTCAACCAGTTTTGGTTGACGATCTTGATGCCCGGCATCTTGGCCGCCTGCTGAACCTTCTTCGTCCGCGGCCGGGACGTCGATACGACGAGGTGGGTGACGCGCCGTGACACGCTGTCCAGCACCTGTGCGCCAAACGTCTGCGCCTGGATCCCCAGCTCCGACTCCTCGACCGAGGCGCCAAGGGGTACGAGGCCTGAAAGCACAATGACGAGCCCGGAGAGGACGTTGGATTTGAGCTCGTCCAGTATGTCGCCCACGTCCGGCACCATCGAGAGGTCCACTCCGTCGTCGGCCGTCGACCGTCGCCGGGGCTTTCCACCGTTGCTGCTGGTGCCCGGCGGAAGCGTCGGCTCTGACTTCCGCCTCTCTTGTCGTCTTTTGTCGTACGCCTCGTAGAAGGATGTGTGCAGGTCAGTGAGGTGATCCTGCAGCGCGCTGAGCTCCTCGTCGTCGTCGTTGAGAAGGTGTTGACGTCCTATGGCAGCTGAATCGCTAGCCTCAGTGTCGTTTGCTGCCGAGAGCTCTCCCTCGCGATCTAGCTCCTCCTGCATGTGCAGCAGCGGTCGGTCCGTCAGCTGCCTTTCCAGCGTCTTCTCCTGTTCCTCGGCTTGCAGCTTGAGACTTAGATCGTCGTCGGCGCCACTAATCCTAGCGATTTGCTCGAGGGGAGAGGAGGCTGCCGGCTTGAGACTGTCAGTCGCCTCGCTCGGAGTAGATTGTGCCACGCCGTTGGTCTGCTCCTGCTTCTCCTCCCCCTCCTGTTGTTGCTGTTGCTGTTGCTGTTGCTGTGTCTGCTTCTGCTGCTGCTGTTGCGAGGGAGGTGATGTCGCGGTTGTAGTCACTGGGGTCGCAGTCGTCATCGTCGGTGGCGGCGGTGCATCGGCGCGCCTCGGCAAGAAGCTCGAGTTGATGTCGCCGATGCCCTTGAAAAAGTCATAGGGCACCACCTTGATCAGGTTGGGCCGGTTCAGCGGCCAGACGTCGGCGCGGTCGTCGATGATGACGACCATGTTGGTGCTGACGGGGAAAAGGCGCTGCAGCGACTTGGACGTGATGCTCCCGTTCTCGTCGCGACTGATGACCCGGTTTCCAAACAGCCGCTTTTCGGGGTCGACGATGTTGGCGATGCTGAGCGCGTAGGCGCGCGTGCCCATGGTGTAGACGTGAAGCTCATACATGCGCGACACTTGATCGAGGAATTCGCGCAGACCCGGGCGTAGCTTTATGTAGTAGGTGCAACCGCTAGCAAGGCCGCGCGGGCCGTCGTCGTTGAGTTGGAAATTCGCGACGTCGCGGACGGCCTCGTGGTTGGGACTCGTGGGATCGCGCTGCCACTCGCCAATGGTGGGCTCGATACAGGCGTGGATGATGGTCTGGTCGAGGTCGACGACGAGAGTCAGCTTGCGACTGCGCAGAAGCCGCTTCTGCGTGTCGTTTTCGACCTTGGTGGCGACTTTTTCGCTGACCATTAGGCCAGTGTGATCGTGCGTCATGTTGATGGTGGCGCGATCCGTGTCCCTCTCCTCGCTGGCCCAGCTCGTCTCCGTCATATCGGCGCCGCACAGGCTGCACAGGCCTTGGATCTGCACCTCGTGGCCGCAGGCCTCCTCTACCGTCATGCACGGCATGTCGGCATTGATGATCATGCCCTCGTGAATGCGCCATTCCTTAAGACGACCTTCGGCAGGGCTGGCGAACTCGGCATACGTAGTCTCATCGGCCCAGCCGTCGTCGCCGACCCTGCGGCGCCAGTTGTACTTGAACTCGAAGATGATTTCCTGTTTGCGAATCGCTTGGCCGACCGACTGGAGGAGCTTGGTGACGGTGATGGGGTAGCGAAGGCGGGAGCCCAGCGAAACGAGTTTTTCGTGCATTTTCCCCTCCCTTGTGATTCTTCTTCTTTGTGTTCGATGACGATGACGATGTTGATGTTGATGTTGATGTTGATGTTGATGACGCTGATGATTGCTTATGATGAGCCTCGTCCGGTCTCGATCCCGGCTCGAGCCAATAAGCCCATGGCCCTTTTGCGTGCAAGCCAAAGACGACGTCCGTTGAAGAGGAGCCGCGTCGACAAGGAGCAGTGAGCTAGAGCGAGAGCGTCTCAGCGATGAGTCACGATAGGGCGCGACTGCTGCTTGGAATCTGCGCGTTTGGCCATGGTTTTGAGTTGGTTCTCTTTGACTTGGATCTACGGGGACTGGGAGCGACGCCTGTTTTTTTTTTTCTCGCTTTGCCTTTGCAGTAGAAAGGCGTTGGTTGAGGAGAAGGTACTGTGGTATCAGCGATTGCATTTTTACCAAGTACTTTTTAGGGGAAATACTGGTAAAAAGCTACCTCAGACGGGGTTCAACGCCGATACTGCGAGACCTCTTCCCCAGCCACCACGCCTTATTCTATGCCCGCATGGCGTCACGTGCACATGATCTATGCGTTCATCCAACGACACCGAAGCTGAGTATCAACATGCTCCGTCCGAGTATTTACTACACGCAATATACATCATTCATAATACGCATCGCAAGGTCCAATTCTGCCATCATGCAGTCGCTTGTACCACTTTGAAGCCCGCCGCCGTCGTCTTGGCAATCTCTTCGTTCTTGTGCGGCAACAAGCCCAGCGCAAACGCCACGTCGTTCCACTGCCGTTCCGTCTCGCATCGCGGTAACCTCGCTGCCAGCTTCTCTGCCAGCTGCTTAGCGTGCTTGTCCTATGCTCGCATGTCAGCATCAGCCGAAAAAAAGAAGGAGAAGACACAAAAGAGAGAGAGGGAAAAAAAAAACAGGCCATACCTTTTCGACGAACCCTAGCAGGAAACGAATCACCCGCCTGAAGCTCTCCTCCTCCATGGCCTCCCCAGCGCTGAGCAGACTAAAGACGTCGACAAAGTGGTTGTAGACCGCATTGTCCTTGGTGCTCAGCTCCGTGAAGAACATGCGCGCCAGGTCGGCGATCCGTCTGTCCCCGTCCTCCAGGCACTTGGCCATCTCGCCCAGCTGACCCTTGACCTTGACCTGACCGGCCAGGATGAGAAAGGTCAGCGTCATGAGACAGGTGCGCTTCACGGACGCGTCGTCGTCTGCGAGTCGCCGGTACAAGAAGTCGGTGTTCTCGTCAATCAGATGGTTGAAGCACACCGCCATGTCGCCCAGCGCAATGACCGCGTTCGATCGCACCGTCGCGTCGGGCGACCGCTCCATGATGGTGATGAGCAGCGGCAGGTTCGCCTCGCAATACTCGGCCGACACGCACATCAGCTTGGCGAGACAGAGCGTCGCCGCAGCCTGTAGCCCCTTGTCGGCATACGTCGTGTTGTTGGCGCACACCTCGGACACGAGCGGGCCGAACTGCGCCAACAGCGAGCTGGGCCCGTACAGCAGCTCGCGCTCGCGGATATGAGCCATGGCTTCGGTAAAATCGTCCTCGGACGTGCCGCCGATCAAGTCCAGCTCGTCGGTCGCCTCGTCCTTGGGAGGGGGCGTCGTCCCTGTTGTTGTCGTAGTCTTCGACCGTGGCCGCTGCTGCTGCTGCTGCTTCTCCTTTTCCTGCTTGCGGCGCTTAAAGTCGAGCTCGCACAGCTCGAGGTGGACAATCTGCTTGATCGCGACGTGTCCGACGATGAACAGCAGCTGCGATAGCGCGACGGCGTTGTCGCGCGTCCCGGCCTCGGGCTCGCCGCGCGTCTCGTCTCGTGATACCGGCCGCGAACGCGGTCCGCCGCCAAGGACCTGCCGTGTCTTGCGCCGGATGATGTCGGAGCATAGCGTATCCGGATGCTTGGACACGGCGTAGATGGCATTGATGGCCTGCTCTGCGACGCCGTACCACTCTTTGCTGTCGGATGGCACCTCGGTGATGGCTGCCAACCGTGCCGATACGGCATGATCGCTGGGGAGACGCGAGAACTTGCCGGCCGTGGGATGACGTCCGGTCGGGTTGATGCGCTGCAGCGCGATGCACGTATACTTGGCCAGTTGCAGATCGTCACGTCCGTGGGCTCCGAGGCCGGTGCCTAGCATCGTCTCCATCTCGCCGACGACAATCTCCGGGTCGGCCGTGGCCAGCATGCCGAGGACGATGATGGCGCCGCGCCGCTGCGTCCTCGAGATGTCGCGCCTCTGCACGCCGTATACCTGCCATAGCTTGGCGATGACGGCGGCGGGAATCACGCCAGCCTTCATCATCGTCGCCAGCAGCTGCTCCAACGAAGTCAATTCGGCCGGCGTCGCCCTAAAGGTTAGGCTGATCATGTTGCGCGCCACGTAGTTCGCCGCGTCGTTTGCGCTAAACGTCTCGGGCGCCTCGAAGAAGAGGCGGCGATAGCACTCGATCAGATGCGTCTGCACGCCCTTGCCCTCGTCGCTGTTGCCCTTTGTCCAGATCAGTCGCAGCATGCGTCGGATGCCGAGTTTGTTCTCCTCGATGTCGTAGGCGTCGCCGATCTCGAAGTAGTCCATGGCTTCGATGACCTCGCTCTTGTTTCGCGACCCCAGCAGCTGACAGACGATGCCCGTAGCCTCGTGCAGCACGTCGATGAACCGGAGCGCCTCGGTGTGATAGCGCTTCATCAGCGTGAGCTTCTCTATGGCCTCGCTCGTCGCCGCCTCTTCCTGTAGCTTGCGAACTCTATCCTCGTCCGTCATCGGCTGGGCCTCGTCCTCGTTCGCGGCCTTGGTCGGCGAGCCCATCTGCGTGGCGTCGTCTAGCAGTTCGTTGTCGACTGCGGGATGGGCCAATTCGGGAATCCCCGGCGGCGGCCTCAGCGCGCCGAGCTCCTCTTCGATCTGGTCGTGACGTGCTTGCCACTCCTTGCGCGACAGCTGCGCGCCGTGCATGACGGTGAAGGGATGAGTCTTGACCAGCGTACCGAGGAGCTTGATGGCGTTGCGTCGCACGTTACTGCTCTTGTCCTCGAGGCTGCGGCACGCGAGCTCGGCCGCCCTCTGGCGCCGCTTGGGGAACTTTTGCTCCAGTTCGCAAAGTTTCATGTACACCTGCAGCGTTCTCGACCGGCAGTAAGGGTTGATGTCGAGGAAGCGCTCCTCGAGAACGTCGAAGAAGGCGTTGAGCTGCGATCTATGGTTATCGCTGCGCTCGTCTTGTTTGCTGAGGTAGGCGATCATGTTTCCGCATACTTCGATCAGGGCGCAACGGAGCGTGTAGGACTAAATAAGGGTGTAAGTCTTCGGAGGAATCTGATTGCTGCCTGTCACTCACTTCGCTGTCGAGCTGCTTGGCCAGCATCGTCATCTGCTTGATCACCAACCGCGGTGCCAGCTCCGAGAGCTTAGTGGCAAAGGCTGATACCGACTTGGGACCGCGCGTATCGTTCGAGTTGAACTCCTTATTGCTGAGCTCGCGAAGAATTTCGTCGGCGAGCTGCGGATAGTCGTACGTCTCGGCCAGGATGTGAAGGAACTCGGCCATGGGCTCGGCAAGGTGCTCGAAATACGTTAGATTCTGGACCACATTGATCTGAGCCGCTAAAGATGCGTCAGCCTCGACGAATTTCGCGCCTCGCTTCCAAGGACATACCATATCCGTGGCCGTGATGCTTGACGGCGACGCAGAGCACCTTGTAGCAGTGCATGCGGATGGAGATGGCCTTGACGCGCTGCTCGCTCTCGAGAACCATATAAACGGGGCGAGTGAGCAGGCCGACAAAGGTGTCGCGCTCGCTCGTCGTCAGGAAGATCTTAGATAGCTTGAGCTTGAGCACCTTGCACATGATGTCGAGCGCCGACTGCAGCTGCGTGGCCGAGTCCCAAGAGCCGTCCTTAGAGGTACCTTTCTTGGGCTTGCCGCGGCCACGAGCGACGGGTGCCGACGAAGGCTTCTCGGCAGCCTTCGTTTCCACAGCCGCTATGGTCCATTGTAGAAGGAAGCCGTACATCTCGAGGAGCTGCTTGTGGTGGGCGACGGTATCGCGCTCGTCGGGGGAGTCGACGTCGCTGTGTACAGCATCGGCCTCGGCGCTGAGACCACTCATGACGAGATCAAACATGTTGCTCAGCGCGTGCGCAGGAAGGTATATGCTATTTCTACGGTTGAGAGTTAGACGCGGGCCGGAGGCGTCACTCAGGAGTTGAACTTGCGACAGGCATAACCTACTTGAGGAGGAGCTGCAAGGAGTCCAAGTTTGAGGCGCGAGCGATGGCATCTGGATTGTCGGCCACGGCATCGACGATGGAGTTTAGAACCGGGTTGACGACCGAGCCGGACAGCGACTCGGGATCCGTTTCGCAATCCAGCAGCGCAGAGTCGGCCTCGGGCGTGGGGATCGACGCCGGGTCGGACATGTAATGCTTTAGCGCAACATTGATATCGAAGTCGGCGGCCATTTTGAGGGCTCGCGACGCTGACAATGGGTCAAGAACCGAAAGGTCGTCGATGAGGTCGTTGATGAGGCCCTCGATGAAGCGCTGGATGAGGCGCGACGATACGAAATTGGTCTCTGAAGCAACCACCATGTTTTGTTTTCTTTCCCATTTTTGTTTTGTTCGGAACGCGCCGCGTATGTAAGCATGCTAAGGCATTACCTCACTAGTCCGCCTCGTTACTGCAGGGACAGCACGCTAGCCCCCTCCTAGATCAGGTATCCTCATATCGCGCGCGCGCCCACTAACGCACCCCGCCGTTTATATTAGCGATATTTACCTAGACACACAATAGCGGGCCAACAAGTGACCCAGACTACGTATGCCAGGCCTACCTCTCTAGCCGCCCCAATCTCGATGCCTGCCCCTACTGTAACCGCCGATTCCGTTCTTGTTTACAGCGCCTCCATTCTCGCGGCATCAGCGGCGGGCCTCGCGCCCTCGTCTCCCCTGGCAAAGTCGGGATCATGACGGTCACAACCTTCGCTCGAGAAGAGGCCTTTGAGATCCACGAGGACATGGCAACAGAGGAGACGATGCTGATGGCCGATGACGAGGCAGAGCCGAGCTGCGTCGAGCAGAACGGCTCAGATGAGGAAGAGGAGGACGAAGAAACCGAAGGGGCTGACGCGGACGATGAGGAGGACCAGGAGGAGGAGGTGCATGAGGGAGACGAGGGAGACGGTGACTGCGAGGCTGAGGGTGACGACTCGACGGAAAGTTCCGACGACGAGCAGGTCGAGAGCGCTGTCCAGGCAGATATGGATAAGCTGCAGCAAGACTTTCCCGGCTTCCGTGACAAGTATCGGCTCATCAAGCGCATCGGCGAAGGTATTCCCGTCTCTCCCCTCCCATCTTTCTGGCCTCCCTTGGGGGAAAAAAATATCTTGACTAACTTCCTTTCGTGATTGTCGCTCAGGCACCTTCTCGACCGTCTTCAAGGCAGAGGACGTGCACTATGGCCGATACGATAATAGCTGGGACCTGCAAGACGGACCCTCCAAGTGGACGCCTCCGCCACTGAAAAATCGTCCTTCCCCACGCCGGCCTCGGCCGCGATACGTGGCTGTCAAGAAGATTTACGTTACGTCGAGCCCGGCACGAATCCTCAACGAGTTGGAGCTGCTTCACGATCTGCGCCAATGCCCGTCCGTCTGTCCGCTCATAACGGCCTTTCGCCATACGGATCAGGTCGTCGCCGTCCTGCCGTATTTCCGCCATGGCGATTTTCGCACCTACTTTCGCGATATGACGACCGCCGACGTCGCCATCTATCTCCGTTCTCTCTTCACCGCACTGCGCAGCGTCCACGCCCACAAGATCCTCCACCGCGACATCAAACCGACCAACTTCCTCTACGACCCGGCCTCGCAACACGGCGTCCTCGTAGACTTCGGTCTAGCCGAGCGTGAAGGCTCCGACTGTCGACCCTGCCTCTGCCACGAACCCCGAGAGATCCGCAAGCAGCGTCAAGCGGCCTCCGTCTGGATTCAATCCGCCGTCGGCGCCCAGCTCGGCTATCCCAAGAACGATACGCGATCGTCTCGTCGTGCTAATCGCGCAGGTACTCGTGGCTTCCGCGCGCCAGAGGTTCTCTTCAAGTGCACGGAACAGACGACGGCCATTGACATCTGGTCCGTCGGCGTCGTCCTGCTCACCATCCTCTCGAAGCGGTTCCCCTTCTTCAACTCGGCCGACGACGTCGATGCCATGATCGAGATCGCAACCATCTTCGGCTCCAAGCGGATGAAGGCCGCAGGTCTCCTACACGGATGCGTCTTCGAGACGAACATACCCACCGTCGGCCAGCAGGGCTTCTCACTGGAGAAGATCATCCTCTGGAGTACCTGCCGCTCCGAAGACCGGCCCCTCACCCCGGACGAGAAGCTCGCCGTCCGTTTCCTCGAGCGCTGCCTGGATCTCGATCCTTCGCGTCGCATCACCGCCGAGCAGGCTCTTGATCACGACTTTCTGCGCATACCCGACCAAGTCTTACCTGATGAGGACGACGAGGTCGATATGCTGCAGACGTGAGGGAGCCCTCACTGGAAGTTGGCACTCTACACGGCCCGTTTAATGGCCGTCGAACCCTACCGCTGCCGCCTCCTCACCCTTGTAACAATAGTCGCCGTACCAGCCCGGCGTGTAGAATAGTACGCTTTGCAGATGACGGCGTCAATGATGATACCACTGGGGCCTCTTTTTTTTTCTGCATTCGAGCCCAGCAATCAAAGTCTTTCATCTCTTGGCCTTACGATGCATGCATAGAGTGACATATATGTATACGCACACGAGCTGGCTCCTTGTTGTGATGACACTGACGCCCCTCCCTGATCGGCGCATCCTTGCTGGACTCGCGCCGCCAAGCGTGGTAAAAATTCGATTCCTGATTCTCGAACCAAACTCCACTTCATAAGAGCCCCTGATGCGATGGCCGGAACATGGCCAGATACAGGCTTTTTGTAGGTTGCGGTCGTCCGACATGAGAGAATCCGCAAGCATGTCATCCCCAAACTTTCCCTTCGACAATTGCGCCCCTAAGCCACGAGTTCGACGACGCCTCCAACCTCGTTGATCTTCTTCTCTGCCAGCTTGCTCACCCACCTCGCGCGGACGACGAGCGGGATCTCGGGGAGGCGGCCCTTGCCGAGGACCTTGGAGTAGCCGAGAGGGAGGAGATCGAGAACCGGGGCCGTGTCCTTCTTCTTGCCACTGACATAGGCTTCCCGCGTTTCTTTAGGGACGAGGGTCCAGAGCTATAGAGCGGTGTGCTGTTAGCGTCTTGTAGAAGCCTCATCGACGATTTGCAAGTCGGTGTTTGAAGTATACCTTGTCGAGGTTGATGACGGGCTTCCAGAAGTGGTTCTGTTGCTTGTGGAAGTACCGCATGCCGACTTTACCGAAGAAACCCGGGTGGTACTATGGAGGTTGTCGCATCAGTTTCCAATCCCTTCGAGATATGATCATTCGTCCGTTGCGAACCTTGTCCATATTTGTGCGGTGATGGTGCTGACCACCGGCCAAACCACGACCACCGGGATGCTTGCGGTGCTTGCCAACGCGGCCGTGGCCGTGGGAGACGTGGCCGCGACTATGTAGAAGAGCTTCTTGTTAGCGGACGCTTCGGGTACGCAGCTTCGAGAAGAGACCGAGCGTCAAAAGGTCGGCAGAGACGAAGGAAGTCAGACATACAGCTTGCGGGTTTTGGAGGTCCGGGTAGGCATGGCGACGTTGTTGCGATCCGCTGATTCAACGTCCACGGGCGTGAATACGGTGGGTGGTGATGATTTTCGCCTTTGGGGCTGGCCCGGCACCGGGAAAACTCGTTTGGCGGGGGAGGGCAGTGAACCCTAAGAAGTCATGGTGCAGGCTGGCGGGTGGGGATAGTCATGTGACTGCGCGTGCTTTGCGCGACAGATGAGGCTGACTAAGTGAAATCTGTCGGCTTGTCATCTCTGGAGCTTTACGCGTACCAGAGTTAGATGCAGGGTGCACCCAACGACTGATGAAGCCTGCCATCACTCCAGCCTGTTTTCCAACTTCAGTTATGCCATGAGTCGACGCTTATGAGCCTTACTTTGAAGAATCTTCTAGGGAAACCTATCCGCTATGGAAACTACCAATGAAGCTGCCTCTTCCCTCGATTTCCACCATCCATATACACCCTATGACGTACAAGTGCAACTCATGAAGACAGTCTATCAGGTGCTGGAGACTGGAAACGGACAAATTGGAATCCTAGAGAGTCCTACAGGGACGGTAAGACTGGACCGGCTTCTCGTCTTGGACGAACTATTTAGCTAACCGACACTCTCGGCAGGGCAAATCGCTGTCCTTGATCTGCGCATCCCTCACCTGGTTGCGCAATCACAAGTCAAGAGAGCAGGATGCGGCGCTGCAAGCCGCCAGCGCCGCCTACCAGAACGAGCCGTCGTGGCTAATTGAGCAGCTTCTTCGGCGCAAAAGAAACGAGCTCTTACAGGAGTGGGAGGAGAGGGAGAAACGGCTCGAAGCTGCGAGACAGAAGGAGGAGGACTATCAGGAGCGGCCGAGGAAACGACAACGAAAAGAAGATCTTGCTTCGTCACGCCTCGAAGCCGAAGATGACGACGACGCCGAGTGGCTGATCGATGACCGGGAGAACTCTGACGAGGGCTCAAACGATGCGCTCTCGGGCTTGAGCAAAGAATCTCGACAAGTGTTGGAGAACTTTGGCCTCGCAAAGCCCAAGAAGACGCGCGATAATGCGGATGAGATGCCAGGAGAAACAATCAAGGTACGGTACGGAGAGCCAGAAGGCGCGAGGGTGAGATGATAACTTTGGCAGATCTTTTACACATCGAGAACGCACTCACAGTTGTCACAATTCATCGCCGAACTGCGACGCCCTTCGTTCCCCTCGTCACTGCCGACGTCCATAGCAGGAGAGAGAGGAATGACGTCGGAGAGGGTGAAGCTGCTTCCACTCTCGTCCCGTCAGAGACTCTGCATCAACCCGGCCGTGGCCCGGCTCGGCTCAACGCAGGCCATCAATGACCGCTGTACCGAGCTGCAGCAGGCGAAAAGCGGCAAGAAATGTCCTTACGTTCCCAATGAAGAGCTGCGTACCCATACGCACCGATTCCGCGACGCCGCGCTGGCCGCGCTGCCAGATATCGAGGACCTGTACCAGCTGGGCAAGTCGCTGGCGGTGTGCCCCTATTATGCCTCTCGCGCTGCTTTACCGGCGGCTGAGATTGTTACGCTGCCGTATCCACTCCTGCTGCAGAAGAAGGCACGCGAGGCGTTGGGCATCAAGCTGGAGGGTAGCGTGGTCATAATAGACGAGGCGCACAACATTATGGACGCTGTTTCCAACGTGCATGCGGCTGAGCTGCGGTTCAGCGAGCTAAGAAGGGCGAGGAGCATGCTAGGCGTGTATGTGAAGCGATTCGGAAAGAGGCTGAAGGGCGAAAATCGAATCAGCGTCGGGAGGCTCGGCCGAGTCATCGACGGACTGACGGAGTGGATGGAGAGGGCAAAGGATTTGAAGGTACTCCGAGCCTATTTGTTCCCTGCGACCGGATGACTGACTGCTGGCCTAGGAAGAGGCTGGCACCGTGACTCCGAGCCAGCTAACGCGGCATAAGGGCATCGACATGCTGGACATGTTTGGGCTGATACGCTATATACAAGAGTCACGAATGGCGTACAAGATTGAAGGCTATGCTACGCATGTCGAGGAGCGTAAGGATCCCGCAAGGAAGTCGAGTTCGACGCCCGTGCTGCACTCCCTGGTCTCGTTTCTGGCAGCTCTCACCAACACCAGCGACGAAGGCCGCTTCTTCTACCGAAAGACGATTAACGACATGGTTGTTTCATACCTGCTGCTGTCGCCGACGCACGCCTTTTCGTCCATCGCAGACAGCGCCCGGGCGGTGATTCTGGCAGGGGGCACTATGTCGCCGTTCGACGACTATCGAAACCACTTGTTCCCGACGTTGGCGACTTCCAGGTTGACGACGCTTAGTTGCGGCCACGTCGTTCCGGCAGAAAACCTTTGCGTGTGGACGCTGGAAGGCACGCGGCCAGGCGCAGTACCCTTCGAATTTAATTACCAGCACCGAGGCAATCGCGAGCTGATGACGGAGCTGGGTCTGGCTATAGTTAACCTCTGCTCCGTCGTGCCGGACGGTGTTGTCGTCTTTTTTCCGAGCTACGGCTACCTGGAAGAGATGGTGAGGGCGTGGCAGGGCCAGCCCCGGATCTGGGATCGTCTGCAATCACGTAAGTCCATCTTTCAGGAGACGAGGGGATGCTCCGGCGACGACGTGTTGCAGCAATACTCGGAAGCCATCCTCGGCTCCGAATCCAAGGGCGGTGCGGTGCTACTCAGCGTCGTGGGCGGCAAGATGTCGGAAGGCATCAACTTCTCGGACCGGCTGGGACGGTGCGTCGTCATGGTCGGGATGCCGTATCCCAACGCCTCCTCCCCGGAGTGGAAGGCCAAGATGGAATACATCGAGGCGACGGCGAAGGGGGACGGGAAGCAGGCGGCGCGTGACTTTTACGACAACGCCTGCATGCGGGCCGTCAACCAGAGCATCGGACGAGCGATCCGGCACCGTGGCGACTACGCGGCCATCGTTCTGGCAGACCGGCGATACGGGTCGGCGCGGATCCGCGCCAGGCTGCCGGCGTGGATCCGTGACGCCACGGGGAGCGGCGACGGGGCCAAGGGCATGTTGAGCGGCCTGATGGGAGCCTTAGGCCCGTTCTTCCGCCGCAGATGAAGCGGCTTCTCTCGGTTGCGGATCGGGCCTTTGGGGAACTTTTGCAGCAAGGGCAGAGACAGCATCGAGATGGCGAAAGAAACTTCTCGTAACCACGCCATTGTGGCATTGACATCGACCTTGCCGCACGTCGGACATATGAATACGATGAGATGAAGGGACAGCGTCGATTCATTTTCCGCAGGTATTTAACGACCAGTTCGACCATGGCACATCTGATTCTTCATCTATTGAACGTCTTTAAGTGAGACCACCGCCAATGAAAGTCTCGCCCCTTTTCGTCGTCGTCGTCACCGTCTTCGGGATGTCCATGGCCGACAGCTACAACAGTTACGCGGTTCCTTGTCCCCCGGGTTGGAGCCCATCAATAAATAAGGACGCAAGTTTTCCTCCGATGCGAAGAATCCGGTGAAAAGAAAAGAAAGGAAAAGAAAAAAACTGACGCGGTCGCAGCAGGGCCTTTACTGCACGACTACTCTGCGATGCTGTCCTGGATCGGGGGATTGTGGTGTAAGTCAGGCTGGCGGCATCTACCATGTGTTATTGTGCGAATCTGTGCTGACGGCAGTTGCGATGCTGTCAGGGGAATGCGGGCTATCCGGTGAGTCTGTCTTGGCCCAGATTTTTCTTGTATGATTTCGGCGAATTGATTATCGGCTGCTAGCTCTGTGCCAGATTTCGAGCGGGTAGGGGATGAAGTCTGGGCTTGGATCGGATCTAAAGTCCCAAGTCTGCGGGCATGATTTGCTTCAGTCTTCGAACCCAAGCATCTCCTTGTTTCTCCAGGCGCCAAGACCATGTATTGAGACGGCTACGGTATTACTATCGAATATGCCGACTTGGCACATCTCGGCCATGGAATCTATTCTCTATTCGTACAGGTTTTGTCGATCGATTGGTAGAATATCTCGCCCTCATCCATCGTCAGTCGATGCCGTGTTTCTGCGTCGGAGCGTAGGAATGAGAAAGCTATTCCCCCCTTTTTTCCCTATGGTTCCTTAAAGTCGACTCGGCGGATGAAGGCATGAGCATCAGCCGGCAAAGTCCTATAGGCCGTCCAACCAGCCTCGCTGGGTAGGACATCCTGACAGACGCCGCCCAAGTCCCAATAGAGGCCTCTGTAGTCGCCGTTGCGCTGCCTCTGCTCCAGGATCTGGGTGACGGAGCCGGCAGGGCAGGGGTAAGGCCGGGGCAGGGGGTTGACGACGGCGGTGTTGCAGTGGACGTGCCAGGTGGCGACGTTGCCGTCTGCCGTCCTCGTCTTGAACTCTTTGCCGTCGAAGCGCGGGCAGATGCGGTTTTGGGGGATGGGCCCGTGGCTTGAGAGCTCCTTTGCTACGTCGGAGTTTGTGTTGTCGTGGGTTCCTTCTTCGTTGTTTATCGTCTTGCAGTGAAGGTCCCCTTGACGAGTGATTTTTCTTGTTTTCAGCGTGACGATGTTTGATGCTGGGAATATGAAGAAACGAAAAGGGGAGAGAAGACAGGGGGGTTTTTATCCTGTAGATAGGGGAAGGCTAACCGTGTACGAAGCGGCACTCTAGTTCGCGGCCTCCATCGAGGTAGATGCGCTCCGGGAGACAATCTTGACTATGGGGGCACCATTCGTGCGCGATAGAAGTGTGAAGAAGGGAGGTGAAGAGGGCGGAGAAGAAGAAGCAGGATTTCATCATGGTTGGCTTTGAATTTCCCTAGAAGATGGATGATGATTTCGTATGAGTGGAGGGAGCGAGACATCTTCTTTATGACAGACGGATGAGGAGATGTCCTTTCTGGAACGTGGAAGGATATGACGATGATGATTTTTAGATGCTACATTGTGTTAATCTCTACGGATCATCATGGTCAAGTAGATTTCGTATTAGATGCTCGACGTGGGATTGAAAATCTTTATTGCACCGTCAGCTTCTCCCGCATACACGACAACAAAGCCGTCGATCTTGATTTAGATGAGAGGAAGGTTCTGATCAGCTTGTTGTCGTGCTTCATCAAGACTCTCTTCCCCTTGTCTCGCCTCGATAAACAAAGGAGGCTTGAAGAAGGACTTGTGAAGAGAATGAATGAATGGTCTCTGCGCCAATGTCTCGGACGTTTATTCTCGTCCGGGTCAGGTTTCTATAAAGGTCTTTCTGTCTTGGCTTGTTATGTGCCGAGAGACGATCTTCCTGACTTACTCTCAGCACGTAAACTGTTATGAGGGATGTAGAGGAGAGGTTGGATGGAAGGAGACGTTGCTGCGTGGGTGTAACGTACATCATACTCTCTCGCCATGACACTACTAGTACCCAATATTGCCTCGTTGTTTGATATGTAGTTTTTCAGGATCGGGCTTTGTCTCCTGATCGTATCCTCCGGATGGTATAACGAAGCAGTGAGTCATTCACGGGCAAGGCAGTCTTTCAGACTATATTCAGCTTTGATCCTGTTATACTAGTATGAACTATGATACCGAGACACGGCTGTTCTGAGGCAACAGCGTGAAAGAAGTCGGTTCAGGTTTCTCTTTACATATGTTTTTGCCACCCTCAGAAACAAGACAGATGATTCACGTCGCTCTCAGTTCTGCTCTCAGCTTTACAATAGCGCTTCCCACGCTCCCCCTTTTTCCCCCCCATGTTGTCTAAGCCATGTCATCTTGGCATGCTATACGCGTAAACACGCGTTGTGCCGTCGTCGTCTGCCCACCATCTTTCATCCTGAATTTCAGCTTCTTTTCCCCTCTTTCAACTCACCTGATGATCGAATACGGCGGGGGACGAGCTAGGTGGTGAAAGTCGTCGTCAGCTGAAGCTCGATCCGTGCTTAACGCTTACAAGGCACAACCACCCCTTACACCCCTCCATCTTCTTCAGTAGGGTAGATCTCAGAGGGCAAGATAGAATGAAAAATCAGCGGGAAAGAAAGTAGACTGCTCAGACGATGTCGATGCTCTTCCTAAGTGGGCCAAGACCGCTCATGGAAAACGGGGGTTTTTTTTTTCACTCAAGCCATGTCATCACCGCAGACGCAAGAGAATATTGAATGGAAAGAAGACAGACGACGGGAGAAAGTTCTTTACTCACCCGGAATCCCGTCTTTAGAAGGCTTGCCGTGCCATTCACTCCCGGAAGGATAGAGGGGGAGACGGGATGAAGCGAGAGAGAGAGAGAGAGAGAGAGAAGCAGTGACGCGATATGTTGCCGGATTTATACCCACCACTTTTTTTTTGTCCTCCATCCCATTCTCTCTTCTGTCATCTTCTGGATTTGCGAGATGAATCATGGTGATATGATGTGAGTATGACACTGCGGCAGATGGTTACACGGCGATATGCGGGTGACGCACGACTGAGAGATGCGAGACGGGTCCGTTTTGGGCTGGGTGAGCGGGCATCTGTCGTTTTGAGTCGTCATGGTGGCAGCATGGACCGATATGATTTCGTCTTCATGGGCTTCATAGGGACTATCTGGGTAGAATAGTATGATATCGAACTTGACTCTACGATGATCTTGAATAATAGGACGGAGAAATCATTCCTTTCTGTGTAAACTATGATCACTTCGTATTATCATATCCTGCTCTTACTTCTCACCACCCTTCCTCGTCTCTCTCTCCGTCTCTCTCCCACAGCATGACTCGGACAATGAGTCACGGGCTGAGTCGGCCGGAAGCCTTCCCCCCCCTGCCTTCTACTCCGCGCGTGCACACTGTGCGGGAGGGACCGGTGGCCCCCGGCCGGACCGTGCGGGGGGGCGGGAGCGGGCCGGGGCGGCTGCGCCCGCATGATAGTGGCCGATGCCGGTGGTAGGGGGTTTATTCGTTGCGATGGAAGAAAAGAAGTGGTTGGGTAAGTGGTAGCAGACGAGCTCGAGTCTTCGGATACCTATTTTTTTTGTCATGCATAGCAGGGGTCCCTTGTGACCTGTAGATGGTAGGATTTTCTCTCCGAAGAAGCCTTGATATTGAGAGGTACTCGTAGGTCCTTACCTGCTCGGAGGGGTCCTCGCCTTACATGTGTGTATATAGACTATCCGTACGAATATAGTAGACACAAGTCAGCTTCCGCACACCCTTTCTTTCCCCCCCCCCTTCTCCCCTTTTGGTGCCCGCAGACGAGCATGCCGTCAGCATCGACGCCCGGGATGCTCTTCTCGTCACATCAGTGACGTTACGGAGCTAGGACGTTGGAACCGGATCGGCTTAAACGGTAGAAGCGAATCCATGACGTTCTTCCTTTACAACATATACTTACATCTATCTATCCATTCGTACGTACTCCCGACGCCGGCATGCTCGGCAAGCAGAACGGGTGGCTTTGAAATCCAACCACACGTTTTGGTCGAGTCTATGCGTCATCTGAGTGCCGACTGACTGTTTGGCGATTGGGATGGGATGCCGAGGCCGTGCAACGAAGGATTTTGCAGGAAGGGTGATTGCCGGCGGGAGTGAGCGATGCAGAATTTTCCTCCCACTTCTACTCCCTACTGGTGCCTTTCGTTGACGGCTTGATATCTCACAACTTCTTTCCTTATGACGAGGGAAAAGAACCATTCCGAGTCGTATGGTGAGAGAGACATCTATACAAGAATTTCAAGAGAGAGAAAGAACTTATCTAAATACTTGTCGCTTTGCCCGTGATTAAAGCGAGGGAGATCATGAAAAAAACAGAGAAAAAAATACGCCCCTACACCGAGGGACTGCAACTACTTCGTTTCCTTGGCCTCAGGCACACGATACCTTCTCTGGCAGGTCACACAAAGCGGGCGAAAATCTCCGTGGTGCGACGGTCTGGTGAGTGTGAGGGTGGTGAGTGTGTGGGTGGACTTGTGAAATGAGTGTGTGTGTGTGTGTGTGTGCGTGCGTGAGCGCGTGAGTGAGCGAACTGAGGTCTCTCGGTCTGTGCAAAAGAAGATATACAGGCGATAAAAGTAGGTTAAAAAAAAAAAACAAGAAAGGCCGAATTATAGCGGTCTTTCTTTTTTCTCTCTCTCTCTTAGTTACTGCATACAACTACCTGTAAAGGTGGGATAGAAAGCGTTGCAACTATGGGATAGAGAGAAGAAGATAAAGGGGGGGGGGGGGGGGGGGGGGGGGGGGCGGGCGGGGGGGGGGGGGGCGGGGGGGGGGGGGGGAGAAAGGGAGGGGGGGGGGGGGGGGGGGGGCGGGGGGCCGGGGGCGGGGGGGGGGGGGGGGGGGGGGGGGGGGGGGGGGGGGGGGGGGGGGGGGGGGGGGGGGGGGGGGGGGGGGGAGAGACCCTTGAGGCCACCTGATGACGCACGTCAAGGTCCAAGGAAAAAACGCAACGCGGGGTGCATAAGGCTTGCCGCAATCGATATGCATGATCCGACGTGGGGAAAGGGAAAGAAGATGGGAACATGGGTGGGTGGTGCTTTTGATCGGTGATTGGCTGCTGTTTTGATTTTTTGACAGTTCGTGTAAGCCGAGTGGCGAGTGAGGGAGGGAGGGAGGGAGCAGACAGACAGGCATAGTTTCATAGTACGGATAGATGCCTACTACATACTACATGCATTTGGAGATACCTAGACATACATACATGCACATAGTATCGGAAGAGAAGCCAGCCTACTACCTACTAGGTATCCAAGGGTGGGATAGCGCTGAGACGAGGGCCGACCGTGTCTCTCTCTCTCTCACTCTCTCTCTCTCTTCGCTACCTCTACGGATACTACTACACCTACTACCTAGGTAGCTTGTCAGTCAACCCACCCAGAGGCGTGGATGGCGTAACCCACCCATTGCCGTCATTGAAGTTGTCACCAGTAACACATGACCCCCCCCCTTTTCTCCATCCACTACATCGACCTCCTCCTCCTCCTCCTCCTCCTTCACCACCTCCCCTGGAAAAGGGAGGGGCGGAAATACTCTGAATTGAAGGGCTGAACCAACCTCATCTGCTATTTTTCTCTTTTTCAAATGGGAGACTGATAAAGAAGAAGGAAATGAAATGAAAATACAAAAGGAGAGGAGAAGATGGTGGCGGCTATAACAAATCGAGGGCGTGTATTTGTATGTATGTAGAGTTTTAGAATGATGTCGAAATTTGAATAAGAAGAGTCAGAAAAAAAAAAGGGGGAGGAGTGGGAAGAAAGGAAGAAGAGAAAGAAGGCAAAGAAGAAGAAGAAGACGAAGAACAAGCAGAAGAAGGAAGCCAAGCCAAGCCATGTCCGCTTTGGGACTTTTGTAACCAACCCTTTGAATGCGGTCGATAGATCTGGGTCTGGGTATCTCCAAATGGGCCATGGCCAAGGCAATAAGGGTAGTAGTTTTGTACCTGGGTAAAGCAAAACCGGCATAATCTGGATCCGAGGCACAGATAGAAGAACGACAACGACGACAACAACAGCTTCAGCAACAAGACGGACCGGACCGAAGCAAGTCCACGTCCTCCCACCCTCCTGTTTTCTTCCCTATTCTGCCTCATAATCATCGTGTTAGTAAAAAGAAAAAGAAAAGACATGATGGGCACGAGGAAAATTCAAAAGGCTGCGGCGGACAAACCACAGAGAGAGAGAGAGAGAGAGAGAGGAAAAACTGAGTACAATAATAATAAATAGGTTGAAGAATAATAATCATAATCATCTCGATTTTCTCCCCCCCTCTTCCCTTTTCCCTCCTCCTCCTCCTCCTCCTCCTCCTCCTCTTGTGTTGATACTAATTCCATCCTGTCTCTCTCCTCGTGGTGTCTGCGACCATCTAGCCTCGCTTGCATTCCTCGCCATGCCTTACGCGGCTCAGACATGTTTGCCTGCGTCTTTGAGGGT
The DNA here is from genome assembly GCA_003339455.1 of Ophiocordyceps camponoti-leonardi (nom. inval.). Taxonomy (NCBI): domain Eukaryota; kingdom Fungi; phylum Ascomycota; class Sordariomycetes; order Hypocreales; family Ophiocordycipitaceae; genus Ophiocordyceps; species Ophiocordyceps camponoti-leonardi. The sequence goes on along the minus strand of PDHP01000001.1, from coordinate 395,232 downwards.
GGGCGGCCACCGAAAAAAGAAAGGAAAAAACCATTTTAAACCCCCCCCCCCCCGATCCATCATCTGCTCTCGACCATCCACACCCTCTCTCTAGGGCTTAGCAGGTCATCCACCCCCCCCCTTTCTCTTCCTCTCTCTCTCTCGCTCTCTCTCTCAACTTAGGTAGACTCTCTCCCTGCTCCCTCGTCCTTTCTCCTGGCTTCATACAAAGATATACATTCATACATACATGCATACTACTCCTCTTCATCGTCATCCTCCTTCTCCTCCTCGTCTATCCTTTAACCCCCCCTTTTTTCCCTCTTTTCCCCTCCTCTTTACCCCTTTCGTTTCCTCGCTCGTTTCCCGCTGAAACACCCTGCGACTGTTTAAATAGTTTGCAAGGCCTTTCCCCTCCCCCGCTCTCTCTCTCTCCTCCCCCCCCCCCCCTCTCCTCCCCCCCTCCCCTCTCGCTCTCTCTCCTTATATGGATTGATGCTACAGCCTCCGATACTACCACCACCACCACCATTGCTTACCTCATCATCAACCATGCCCGCTACCCGGGTGCCTCCGCCGCTTCCTCGCCCGCCCGCATCGCCGCCTCTATCTTGTGCCTCACCTTCACCTCGTCCTCCGCCACGACAGCCGTCTTTGCTTCTGCGCTCGCCTCCCTCCCTCCCCTCTTCCCCTCTCGGCCTCGAGCGCCGCCCGCTCCTGCGACACTCGATTCTCGCCGCCGCCGCCGCTGCTGCCGCCGCTGCCGCCACGATGCCCGAGTATCGACACGTACGCAGCGGGAGCCTCAACATCGCAGGCCAGATGATGCCGCGCAGCCCTCCAAGTGCGTTCTCGTCGGAGGAGATTCCTCGTTTTTCCTCCATCGAACAGACCCCTTTTGTCACCTCCTCTCCCCATCCTCTCCGAGCCATGGCCATCGAGTATCGTCGCGGCGCGCTGACCCGGTCTCTCGTCGCCGCAGATACCTCGCACGTTCCCTGTAAATTCTTTCGTCAAGGAACATGTCAGGCAGGCAATGCTTGTCCCTTCAGTCACGATATCGGCGCCTCGGCTGAGACGGTCTGCAAATACTTTGCCAAGGTGAGACTTCTTTCTTTCGTCTCTGCACGCAACGGAGAGCGAAACAGGCGGCGGCTGACCGTTATACTCGTGATTAGGGCAACTGCAAGTTCGGTCCCAAGTGCGCCAACGTTCACGTTCTTCCCGATGGCCGGCGCATCAACTACGGCAAGAATGGCGTCACCATCGGCGCCGCGCCCGTAAACCTCTCCGGTCGCGCTTCCGCCTCGCCGTCTCCGTCCGCCACGGGTGCATACCACCATCACGCCTCGTCCAGCGCCCTCACCTCGTCGCTCTACCGCACCGCCGATTACCCCTCGTATCCGTCCGCCTACGGGGCCGACGACCTCGCTTCCCACCATCAACACCGCCTGGGCCGCCAGCCCAGCCTCGATAACGGCCTCCCCGCCATCGACATGCCCTTCAACACCGACGACGATAGTGTCGGCCGCCTCGACTACGGCCTGTCACCGGCCAACGGCAAGGGCTTGTCTGTGCTCGACGCCCCGCTGCCGTCGTCGTTTGACTCCAACGGCATCTCCAACGCGGCCCGGTTCCCGTCGGCGCCGTGGCCCTCGTCCGTCCCGTCCAAGTTTGCACTTGATTCTCCGACGGCGTCGCTGGGAAACGCGAGGGATAGCCACGCCTCGGAGACGCTCAAGCTGCTACACTCGTCGGCCTTTGGCGGCCCGGCGCCGACGGCCAACAGCCCGCCGAGCTCGCAGCCCCTCAACGGCGACGAGTACTTTGGCAGGCGGGCCATGCACTCGTCCCGCTACTCGAAGCCCCGGATGCTCAGCGCCAGTGTTCCCAAGGCCATGTCGGTCGATCGCGACTGGGAGGACGGCTTTGCGTTTGGCGAAGACGGCGACAACGTACCGGAGAATTACCTGCCGGAGAACCTACAGGATCTCCTCACGCCGGCGGAAAAGGCGCGCCGGGTCTCGATGCGGGTCGACGGCGTCGACGGCGGCCCCACCGAGTCCGTGTCCAAGTACGGAAGCCCCGTCGGATCGAGCCCCAGCCGATGGGGCCCTCTCTTCCAGCGGCAAAAGGAGGAGGAGGACGCGACGCGAGCGGCGAGGGCCTCCGTCTTCGGCCACGTCGGAAGCCCGCTACGCAAGTCGACGCTGGCGCAGGAGATGGGGGGCGGGGGCGGGGGCGGGGCGGGCGACCTGGCCAAGGCGTCGCCGCTCGGAGGTGCGGTGCGGCCCCTGTCTTCCTCGCGCACGGGCAGCGAGCCCATGTCGGTGCTGTCACAGCAGCTGCAGCGCAGCCGGCTCGACGACGGCTCCAGCCCGATGCTGCACCCCACGGCGGCGCGCATCTCGAGCGGCAAGGATCGTGTCATCGAGCGTCACGTGTCGAGCGGGAGCTTAGGGTCCTCGGTCACGGGCCGCTTTACGACGCCCATCGACGAGGAGGACCCGGCGTTCGTGTTTAGCATGGAGGACGAGGACGACTCGGGCTCGAGCCGGGCGCGGAAACGGGTCTCGGCCGGTCTGGCCATGAGCGGGCTCGCCAACTACGCCGGCAAGGGGGCGACGGGCGGGCCCAAGGATGCGGTGACGGTCAGCAGCCGGTGACGATGAAGACAGAAAACAGGCAACGACAACAACCTCAGTACACACAAGATGCGAACTACAACTGACGAATCTTTTGACGACGGAGGGAGCCAAAAACCGCCATGGGCGAGGAAGCAGAAACAAGAAGAAAGAGAGAAACATATACACACACACACACATACAACACACAGACATGCAGACAACCCACACATCCCTTCATCCCACCCCTCCCCCTCTTCCATCCTCCCCCTTTTTGCCCCTTTTCCCCCTTTTTCTTCCTTTTTTTTTTCTTTTCCCCGTCGAAGCGCTTCTTGGTTTTTTTTCTTCCCTTTCTTGCATCTCAGGAGAAAAAAAAACACATTATCGGACCATTCCCCCTTTTTCGCCCTCTCAACTACAAGTTTACCCCCTTTTCATCATCTCTCGACCTGCTTCTTTTTTTCCACAGCTTCTTGCATCGGGGGGGTAAAGGGGAATCGTTGGCATTTCGTTTTTTTTTTTCGTTGGAACAGGGACGACGAGCTTTTTTAAAAGAAAAGAAGACACGTCACTGAAAAGGGAGAAGAAAGAAAAAATATCTTAATTGAAAAAAAAATTGGGGAGGAAATCGGTGCCTTTGGGATTTGGGGGAAGGAGGTTTTTTTTATACTGAAAACAAAAAGAAGAAGAAGAAGAAGAAGAGAAAGAAGAGAAAGAAAGAGGAAAGAAGGTAAGGAATGGGAGCATTAAAATAATAGGGCGAATCTATCGTTTTCAACATGTTTTTTTCCCATCTATATCTATAAATATTGAAAACAGAAGAAGAAAGAAAGAAGAAGAGGGTGGAAAAGATAGGTGTAGATGGCTTCATGGCTAGGTAGGTAGGGAAAAGGGCTTAATTATCTGATTTACTTCTACTGTATCTATCCAGCCCAAGTTATTCGTGCGTTACTTCTGTAGATTGATTTTCGTGGAAGAAGAGCATCGTTTACGAAGGAGAAGAGGAGGAGTAGATTGTGGTTTTTGAACCGCGTGCTTTGGTGTGGCGGGTATGTGAGTTTCATATCTGACTATTCGATGACGTAGATGGCATATATATCGTCTACTTTACTAGTAGTGAGGACCATACTGCTTGATTTTTGCATCTACTTTTCAGATCATCTTAAGCGGTGAAGATGGGATGGATTCACCCCCCTTTTCGATGGAGGAGCTTCAAGAAGACAGACAAGACAAGACACGTTCGCGTGGATTCACTTGTTAGTAGTGAGTAGGCATGCATATCATCGCGTCTCTTTATTTTTGCTCCCCTCCACCTCACGCTACACTCGTACATACATACATACGTTTCCCCCCTACCAACATCCATCATCCTCAGCATAGAAGTCAAGGAAGCGAATCACGAACAGCGACGATTTTCCCCCGTCTCCGTGCGTACACATCTTCATCTCAAGCCCAGCTGACGTCACTCCCTCGACTTCCAACCTCACACCAAGCCCGCACAATTTCTCATCCGCAGTCCCCCAAGGAAAGAAAACCTTCTCAACCAATGCGTGGTAGGAACACAAGGTAAGAAAAGGCAGAAACGATTCGGCCATAGCGAAAACGCAAATTTTTTTTTTTCGAAATGAAAAGCCGGAAAGGAATGGGCGGAGAGGAGATAGGGGGAAACGCGAATGGGCATGCACGCCGTTGGAGTCCGTCGAGTGAAAAGCAGCACCTTAGCTGGCATCAGGCTGAGCGAGGATATACTCAACAGCCTTGTCGACTAAACCCAATTAAAAAGGTCAGCATCTTCACTTCACCCAAGGCTGTGAGGACATTCGCACCAGAGTGGATGGAATCAGCATCCTTGTCCGGAATCTCAATGCTAAACTCCTCCTCAATCGCCATGACGACCTCGACCGCATCGAGGCTATCGAGTCCCATGTCGTTGGCAAAGTGAGCCGTAGGCGTAATCTGCAATTCATCAACGTCAGATGATCCCAACCGAGCATGTTGACTCGAAACCTCTTTACATTTTTCACATCGTTGACCTGAAAATTCACCCGTCAGTAAGAAACAGACATCAATCCCCAACGCAACCCAAAACAAACCTTGTCAAAGCCCTGCAACAAGCTCATGATGCGTCCCTCAACCTGCTCCTTAGGAAGCCCGCTCCCAGAGCTATAAGACCGAAGTCCGAGCACCGATCTCTGCAAAAAGGCATTCGATATCGGCGCCGTAATCGCCATCGATCGAGCCGGTCCCGTAGTTCGCAGCAGCGGCAACAGCTGCTGTCCTCCTCTTCGCTCGACGGGCCGAGCTGCGGCCGAGGCGGCGCGGACGACGGCGGCGCGGAACATGGCGGGAGGAACCCAAAGATTGCAAAGGATTCCGGTGGCTGATAGACGGCGGGTGCGAGGACGAGGACGGGCACGAGTGTGGAAGGGAGACGGAGACGAAGACGATGCTCGGAGAGGCGGCGATAAATTTCGACTGTCGCAAGCTTGCCGCGAGCTGCAAGGTGCAGGGACACGTGATGCGTGGTGGTACTTAGTCAGCAGCTCCTACCAGCTGGAACCAAGGATATGGCTCGAGAACTGCGTCATCGAATGATAAGACTCGACTGTTTTATCGTCCAACTCCAGGAAAATCAACTGCAAATAAACACACTTTTCTCTTCCACCCTTAAACCCTCCCATTTCTCAATGAATTGTTTATACTCTCTTCCGTCCTTCTTCCACCCCCTTCGACGCAATTTCCCATCATCGATACGGCGCATCGGCGCGAATGGCGGCTGCCAGCTCCGGCTCCCACTTATCCCCGTTGGCCAACAGTTTCTCTGTCCGCATACGCTTATTATTAGTCTTCCGAAGAAAAATAAAAACAATCTCAAATATTGATTAGACGCACCCTTGTTATACAGTAGCTCCTCCCTCGTCTCCGTCGCGTACTCGGCATTCGGACTCTCGACGATGGCGTCCACGGGGCACGACTCCTGACAGAAGCCGCAGTATATGCACTTGGTCATGTCGATGTCGTAGCGCGTCGTCCGGCGAGAGCCATCGGCACGCTCCTCGGCCTCGATTGTGATGGCCTGAGCCGGGCAGATCTGGAGTACATGTTAAGCTCCCGAATTGGCATTCTTAAGGTGACGGGACGAGACGCACGGCTTCGCACAGCTTGCAGGCGATGCACCGTTCCTCGCCGGTAGGGTATCGACGTAGGGCGTGTTCGCCACGGAATCGAGGGGAAATGGGGCCCTGTGCCCTGTCAGACGGTTCATGACAGTGATCCATTCAGGAGCTGTACCTTCTCGAAGGGGTAGTAAATGGTATAGCTGTCGACTTGCGGTCAGAAACACGGTCCCGCATCGCGAGGAGAGAGGGCGACTTACGGCGGTCGGAAGAACTGCTCTAGAAGCACGTACATCCCTCTCGCCATCTCCGTCAAGAGAAAGTATTTGCCCAGGCGGTCCAGCGTGCTATCATCGTCCCCCGGCCTCTGACTCGCCTTGACCGTCCGGAAGTTGCTCGGCAGCTGTCCCCTGGGCGTCGCATATCCTCGCCGCGGATCCTTCCCAGCCGTCACCGCCGTCCGAGCAGCCGCGGAGAAACTGGGGGCGCGGGCGGTCGAGAAGAGCTGCCGCCGGGCAAGCATCGCCGTCGACGCTTGCAGGGCCTGCGCCATTGGTTCGAGGGCCGGGTATCGAGCAAGTGTTGAGTTCCGGCAGGGTTATGTGGGGAACTGTTGTTCTTTCTCCTTTCCTTGAGAGGAGTTAGAGGCTGAGAGGAGACGAAGGCGCGCGTCTTGAATAGGCACGGAGGCGGGGGCGGGGGCAAAGCGGTCCGTGGAAACGACAATGGATCAAGGAGCAGTGAAGTGGCGAGACGGTTGCGTTGCGTTGAGGTGACGATGACTTTGACTTACAATCGCTGCAGCGTGATTGGCTGAAAGATTACATGTGACGGGTCACGTGATATAATCCTTCCTCCTTATTCTTGATTGACGATGATCAACTCCATCGTACGAGACTTCGTAGTTGACCTGATTTACCCGTAGGTCCTAGGCTCGTGTCTCGCCTGTGGAAAGGACATGCAAAAAGATGTACCCCCGGCAGGACTTGAACCTGCGACCTTCGCACTAAGAATATTTGTAATGATACTGCTTTAGGAAGATAGGTAGTTTCTTAGGTTCTTGTGCGATGCTCTGCCACTGAGCTACGGGGGCCAATATCTATGTGTTTGAATTTGCTATATGAATGTCTGTCAGGTCGTGCGACCCGGACATTGAATAATAGACTCTCGTCAACTGTATTACTTTTATTTGTGATCGGGAACCTACTCAACTACATATATCAACTACATGCATTCTGCGCATCAGTGAGAGTCGCAGTATCCTGTCCCTTCCTCCTCCAAGGAGCTCCATGGCGACCATACAACGCTCGCGCTTTGCTGCGAGACGTCATCGATGCCCGGCCCGGGAGGTAACCTCATCGCAAGCCTCGCATAGCAGATATCCAAGCTCTTCCTCACAGCCTGAGAGACATGCATCTCGGGTGGTATTCCTGATCGCGCGGCCTCGACATAGGCTAGCGATGCCGACACGAGCGTGCAAGCCTTGACCTTGAAGTCTCCGTAATCCATCCGCCGGGGGACCGAATTAAGATATCGGACGACCAAGTTGGATGAGTCAAACGAGTCGGAGCCTGCTAGGATCGGTGATTTGAGATCTGCTCGCTTGCGCAGCTCGCCGCAGAGGTAAAGCGCAGTCTGGATGTAAACCCGGTGGAACATGCCGCTGCCTCTGATCTGAGCCATCTGAAAATCATCACCGTCGGCGCCGGAGAGGGTAGAGAGGATGGAGATGGAAGATTCGAGACAAGTGCTGAGTGAACAGAAGGCAAAAGGACACGTCTCCTCCATGCGGGTGAAAGGGTGGTGAAGGGCGACGAGGAACCTTTTGACGAGCAGCTCAAAGGTCTTCATCGTGAAGGCTGTGGGACGACTTCTGCTTGTGCTAGAGAAGCAGTACGTTTCGATCCGCGCCGAACACATTTGAAGGAGTTGACCGAGTTCGTGACTCAAGTTCAGAACCTCGGCGAAAGAAGTCTCGCACCGAGGGCCGTTGACAAGCCTGGCAATCTTCAACCGCACGGGAAGAAGTTTCATAAGCATGATCTGAAAAGAAGACGACGTGAATTCTTCCAAGGACTTTGACTCGACGAAAGCCCCATCCATAGTCGTCCAGGAAAAGTCATCGTCGTCGGCGTTGAAGGGCAAGGCCGTGTCGTAGTCTTGAGAGTCGACGGACGGGAGGCCTCCGCAGTCCATGCTGAACTGTAAGTCGAGCTCGACGATGGCTGCCCACAGTTTGCGACGGGATTCCATCTCGGAGGCGGACATTTCATTGAGGGGGTGTTTATTGGTCGGATCTCGATGAAGGCCTTGGGTCATGGCCATTCGAACGAGCGAGCCGGATGAGATCCATTGAGTTCTTCCCTCGGTAGTCGATGAGATGCGTTGAGCGAGAAGTAGAAGACAGCGTATTCGTAGGGATTCAAGGTTTGGTGTTTGGTGGCTGCTGCTGCCCTCGACAGAAACTATAGCAGTAGAGGAGACGGAAAGCCAATTCAAGACAACAGCTCGTGAAACGATGGTCTCATTCGGGCAGAAGACGGAACCTATGCTCATAATAAGGAAGAGCGTGATGGTAAAGGCCGGGGTTGACGACGTCGGCGCCTCCCAGAAAGTTCGATAATCCTCACGAAACGAAGGGACGTGAAGGATGCCCAAGACCGTCTGGTATGTGCGAAGGAAAGCCTCCACCAGCCGATCTGACACGTCTCGCGTGGGTATGAGGCCTCCGGGGGTGTCAGTCATCTGCGCCAACACCTCTTCATGGAACCGGACTGTTCTGGCTAGGGCTTCGCAGCTGGATAGCGTTGCCCTTCCTTGTGCTGGGGCTTCAGACTCGTGGGCCTGCAGGATGGAGATGATGTCAGGGTCCTGGAGGGTTTTTCTTGTAAGTATAGTTCAGAGAAGCATCGGCTCTCGCTTTCATAACAGATGGTATCACTAACCTGATTAAAATAGTTGGTCCAGTGGCTATTCCCATAGCACCGCATATCTGAAAGGGACGAGGCCAGCGGACTTGAAGAGAACGAAGCAATCAAGTTCCTACCGCCGTCGTCCTGGAGAGGGGCCATCGTTGCAGGATAAAGACACAAAGACGGGTCCGGCAGAGGCAACAACGACTGATCCAAATCACTCCCAAGGCTGTCTCCAACACCGACGAAGGTGTCGAACGAAAGCGTTCCTTCGGTCCCGCTGCTCTCCGCTTCAGTCTCCGTCCCAGCCGAGCTGGCCTCGTCGTTCATCTCCGCAGACGACGAAGCCCGGATCGTGGTCTTAGCCAGCAGCGTCTTCTGCGCCTCTTCCACGACTGGAAACGGCCCGGGTGCCTTTGCGATGGGCGTGTACTTGAATACGGAGAACTTGGTCTGGTGGCCTTGAAAGGGGGCCTTTGTATGCGATGGTCTGCTATCGTAGACGTAGACACACGGTCCCGGCTCGTCCTTTGCACAAGGCTGACACGGGGTCTGGCGATCACATCTTTTGTATGATCGTCAGCGAATAAGCCTAAAGTTTCCTTTTTTTTTCACGAGAGGAAAGAATCATGATAGATAGGGAGGAAAGAAGGAGAAAGGGGGAAGAGAAACGGACTTTATCTTCCTGCGTCGACATCGTACGCATGACAGAGGCGGTCTTCTCTTCCTCTGAGAAGTTGGGGCGATGGAGTAGGTTTGCTGTTGGTGAGCCATTGGTTTACGATCCGGTTTAGGATGTAACTTGTTGGTCAACTTCTTTCGATACGATGTAAAGCAGTCTGCATTCGAATATGACCTTTGACCTCTTACACGAAGCTGGGAAAGAAAAATACAGACGCATATCATACTTATATACACATTTATATCCGAGCCCTCACTCACCCCCGTCTCACCGCAGAAGCCCCAAAAAATTTACCGGCAATCTCTCTATCCCGAGGAAGAGGAACAGTTTGAAAAGAAAGGAAAACGAAAACGAAAACAACAAAAACCCCCCCTCTTTCTCTCTGGAATCGGGGCGGAAGAGAGAGGGAGGGGGGCTGACCCCATGACACGTTTCCCCCAGTTGGTTCCATCTCAGTAGTGAACCGTACGGCCGGGACGGAGGGAGTCAAGTAGCACGGACACGGATACGGGAGGGGGAAACCCATGTGAAGCCGATGCCTCGGCGTTGGAGAGGGGAAGATTGAGAGAACCGTCGTCTCGGGGAGAGAGGGAGAGAGAGAAAGAGAGTCGAGTAAGACGGCCGGGGAAAAAGGACAAGTTTGTTGAGAGAAAGTGCTTGTAAACCGTTGATATCACGAAGAAGGCGTACCAAGGATGGGAGTATAAAGTCGAACCCCGTCCCCGCTACACGCTATTCCTATCCCCTTCCCACTCCTTTGCCCTCCAACGGCAGTCTATCCTAACAACAACGACCTTGCTCTGTGCGCAACTGTTGCTTGCTTCATACACGCAATTGCTAGACAGAGTAATGGATCTACACGGGGACTCCTTCACCCCTTAGTTCACTAGCTTCGGCGACATTACTTTGAATAGGTAGCGTACTCATCTTTGATGCTGTCGAAGGGTTATGACGGAGGAGGGGAGGATAACAGTGGACTTGAAATGAGCAATCAGCACTTAGTATAGACTCTTGTTTAGAACAGAAAACGAGCTCATCCGAAGGGACAGTCTGTTTCTCTCTCATGTCTGCATCGTGGGCTGACAGGTAGGAAATCGGCTGCGCTAGGAGATGAGGCGGAAATAGGAAGACCGTAGACGGAAGAGGATAGACGGACAAGCTAACTAAGTCTGTCCCCTATAAGTTCTCTCTCTCCCTCCCTCTCTTTTGTCTCTGTCATATCCGTAGATTGCTCCTCTTTCCGAGTGAATTTACGTCATGTAGCAGTAGATCTGACGGGGCTTAGAACGGGGCAAGATCTACAGCTCAGTATTCCCGTACTCCGTCCACTCATACGCATGTAGGGAGTCTTGCTTAACGGAAATGAAACCCAGTCCCAACCTCACAACTAGTTACCTAGGATAGGTAGGTAGGTAGTCTGCTTCTGTTACCATTGGTGTTTATTGTTTACCCCTTCTCTGCCTCCGCGGAGGTATACAAATCGATGCCCCGAGCTTCAGCTGCCAAGGATATGCGTCCCGTCGGAGCAAGCTTGCTCATATCCGGCTAGTGAGACAAACGGCTGCAGTAGTTTCTGTTCACCTCCCCACGAGTTTATGTTGCCGGGTATGTACAATGTAAGTAGGTAAGTTGGAAGAAGCTCGCCCCAATATGGTCGTTGCATTGCATTAGTGCTGCATCAAACCCCCCAATCCCCTCTTTTTCCCTTTTGTTTGACCGAGTCTTTGGGGATAGGTATGACCGTCTACCTTCAGTTGATCATGAACTACCTAGGTTGGTAGGCAGGTATGTAGGCAGGGTCAGTGAGCCTCATCGTGGAGATGACAGACAGGATATGTCCCTGACAGCATATCCCTGACAGCAAAGTAAGGTAAGGTTTTAAGCATAAGTGAACGCTGCTTGATAGATGAGTTCATGGAGATTATACCTAGGAGACGGCTACTGGCGTAGGCTGACTGAAGGGGGAAGAGAAGTGTAGTATAAATGACGTTACAACAGGTATCAGCCTACATCAGGGTGATCAAGGGGGTTGAAGAAAAGAGAAAAGAGTCAGCATCGTAGTCCTCTTAGGAAAGAGTATTTATACCCCTGTAAACAAACAACGTGGGTTCCGAGGGCAATAAAGGAGGCGGACACTCGTTGTCGTAATACGCTGCCTACACATCTACGAGGTACCTACGAAGTCTGCCTCGTGAACGACCTGAAACTTCATCAACCCTTCTATTCTCCGTGCCTAGTAGCAATGCTTATGACGGGCACGTAGAGAAGCTACCACCTTCTAAGGATATCACCTTTGACTACGGATATGAGTATGGCCCTTTAGAAGGGGGATGGATCATGACTCGGTCAAAGACGCGTCTGATCCGGAGAGAAGCAATGTATATTTACATGTCAATTTCCTATCCCCGAAGAGCCGATACAAAGAATAGAAGGCTTTTTTTTTTCTCAACGCTCGTAGCGTGATATCCGGCATTGACTATGCGGCGTTTTTTTTTTCCCGTCAGTTGACTCCGATGTGAATATCTCCTACTACAGAGACGCACTCATACGTACTGCGTATATAGTAGTGCATAAATACCTACTCTATCTGCCTACCTCGTTAGATAGACTTCTCTTTATAGAATACTCGTAGCTAGTAGAATGTATAATTGTCTGTTCCTGGTTCGAGTCGACGTCTGTACGATGGTTTGTCTGTCCACTCTCTCTTCCATTCAGATTTTATCAAAGTCCTGCTTTGAACCTCACTTCTCTTCTACACGCTCGTCAAGGAAGATATAGTATTTATACTGTGGAAAAGTGCCAGAGAGAGAGAGAGAGAGAGAGAGAGAGAGAGAGAGAGAGAGAGAGAGAGAGAGAGAGAGAGAGAGAGAGAGAGTAGACAGGACATGTACGTCTCGGGAAACGGATAGATGATCATGGCTTAAGAGTACTGATATAGTAGGTAGTAGATATATGTAAAACTTGTTGGATATGTACATCTGTCTATTCTTTATTTTATCTACCGTCTTCCTACTTGCTAGGGTACAACCCGATTATATTCCTGTTTTGCCTTGCTTCCTACGGATAGTCTCTTCTGTGCCTGGATCTTAGCACGTTTTACTTTCAGGACGGCCGTATGTTTCCCGGTAGGTATGTAGTATTCAAGTGCACACGGGAGGTGCTTAATGCATCTACAGAGACTATAAGCATCCAGTATATCGACAGGCTATGGACGTGATCAAATCAAGAACTTCCCCCTTCGACGAAGCCCTCGAGTAATCACTGTCTGCAGACAGAGTTCTGTGGCAAAACCGTCATCAGTATCAAGAGATTCAACATCTTCTCTCACGATGTAAAGACGCTCACCCCGTGCCTGTCAACGAAGCAGGCAGTCGGCGAACAGCATTTGGTGATGGAGTTCTGACAGGCGATGGTGCCTGCTTTAAGGCACCTGATCTGCATTTATGAGGTTCTCCAATCATCAGAGAAGAAGATTAAAGACTCGTTTGGAAAAGGGGGTGTGTTCTATACCTGAGCCAAGCCGCAGGAGGCGAAGCCGAGAGAGACCAAGAGAGAGAAGCGCATGTTGAGTAGCAGTATTTAGAAGAGTATAAGGGAATAAGCAGGTGATTTCTTTGACGGACATCTCATCTATAGTTGAAGGAGCTACTCTCTTTTATAGGGGGGGGAAATCACGTAGCCGTCGCTCACGATGACAAGGTTATGAACGCCTCCCGTCGCATCCTCCCGCAACGGCGCAAACCGTGCAGGCAATATTAACCAGGGGCAACGTCATTCAATAGAAGAAAGCGGCAAAGCTTCTCGAATCGGATAAAGAAGCGGCCTTGTATAAAGTCTGATCTGGCTGCAAGTCAGATGTTCGTGTAACACGAGAAAGCCATGGCCGGCGTGAGATGGGAGTTGTTCGAAGCTGGCAGGGAGAGGTTAATCGGCGAGAGAGTAGGACGGAGTACTGAAAGGAGATTCTCCTGCGTGATAGAAAGGCCAATTTTGGGATTTATCAATGTGTTTTCTGCGTCGTATCCCTCGTTCGTGATGCCATCTACGAATATGAGCTAGGAGCTGCATCGTCTTGATCTGATGGAAGATTTTCCCCCTTTTTTGTTGTCCTTTACTTCTCAATGGCTGCCTGCTTAGCTATAAACTATCTTACCCCTTCAGCTGAGGGGAAGGGAGAAGGGCAAATGCTACCCAGCCGGAGAAGATGGGCGAATGGGGACATCGTCGCCGTGTAAGATATAATATAGTAGATGCCTAAACGATGAAAATCCGTGTCAAGGTATCACAATCATGATCGCCAGGTCAGAGATGACGCCGTCCCCTACATATACAGTCCATCCCTTAGGTATGTGGACGGCGTAATACAAGCCTACGTCGACGCAGACAAAGCCGCTGCCCAAAGGTGAGAAAAAAAAAACAGGCTACGCTCGAAGCGATAAACTAACTACAGTAGCCCGATATGCCTATTATCCTTAGCAAGGGCGAAAATCGTCGGTCGGTCTTTTGTTTTGCTCTCTAGTTTCGCTGTTTCTTACCCGGCCTGTGATCTAGACTGATAACTGTCTAGTGCAAAGGAAGGGGCTTGCTTTGTCGGGAAGAATGGGACAAGAAGAAGGGCGGGGAGGAAAGCTATCATGGCATCTATAGAGCTCTCTGCCTTTGTTATGGTTGTCTGCTAAGGGAAAAAAAAAGTCAGACAAGCGGTTCGTTCTAACCAAGTTTCGCTCTTTCAAGTCCGCGATCCGGGGCTTGTTTAGTGCTTGGACGCCCCGGCTGCGAGTGAAGGAGCTGGGGAGAAGGAGAGAGAGAGAGAGAGACTGTTGTTGGCTTGACTGTTTGGATTGGTGGTGGTGATGGTTTCATACATATAGTTGACAGACACTTTCCTGAGGATAGGTAAATATTGGACGTGAAACGATAGACTCTTAGAAAGAGGATCTTGTGAATAGATTCATACTGAATACTAGATAGTAACGAGTTTACCTTGAAGCAACCAGTATGCGATGTAGCGTTGATTTGACAACCCCCTAGTTCAACTAGCAGAACCAGACGGGCCGCAGAATGGGAAGAGCAGGTCAACTGTCTTTAGCACTTGTCTACCTTGCTATAGATTTTATTGTAGCGTCTGCGAAGTGAGGGTAGTTGACGGCAACATCATGTACGTGATTCCTTGCCATTCACCGCCGGGGAAGAAAACAATTCCCCTGAATATACGGAATCAAGACTATCTGAGAAAGATGTCGTCTTTTCAATAGCTGCTGAGAAGAGAGGCAGTTCACGCATCGAGACAAGCCTGTGAGAGCCGTCTACAACTCTGCAGTTCGTCAGTCTAGGACGAAGCCGGTGCAGGAACAAGGTTCAGTCCAGAGAACCTCATCTAGAGTGGCGATGGTGCAGAAGCTATCATTGTCCGGTCCTCACACAAGGCTCCTACACTCCACGGTGATGTGGCCTTCTCATCAAGTTGCACGTATAAAGGCACGTCCTCTGCTTCGTGGAAAGGTTCAACATGCTCATCATCTCCCACCCCGATTCTCCCTCTCCATAAATCATCACCACCCTCAAAATGAAGCTCACGCTCGTCCTGGCCTTGGTCACCATCGCCAAAGCGGCTGCAGCAGACTGTCCGGAATCAAAGACCGAGACGGACATCCGCTGGGTGCCATGCCCGGCTGATTACGCCCCCGAGTTTGAGTGCGGCAAGCTCCAGGTGCCGATCGACTACGACAACAAGAGCTCTGGTCACTTCGACCTCAGCATGCTGCGCCTACCATGCGTCGACAACGGGACTTCAACCTGTCAGGGAAGCCTATTCTTCAACTTTGGTGGGCCGGGTGGTTCGGCCATGGAAGAGATAAGCAGGGAACTCGACGACGTCACCAGCGAGAAGCTGAGAAAGGCCTTCTCCATCATCGGGCCGGATATGCGTGGCGTGGGACAGAGTCACTCGGTCAAATGCGACATGGAGATTCTCAACAGGAGGGTTTCGCTGAACGTGACGAATGAGAAGGAGGTGGAACAGCTGGCTGCTTATAACAAGGAGCTGGGAGAGTCTTGTGCCAACTTGACGGGGCCGCTGTTTTATCATGTCGACACGATATCTGCCGCTCGGGACTTGGATCAGATCCGACAGGTTTGTCCCCAAGACCCTTTTTACCTATACTTGATTTTTCAGGAGAGGCAAACTGACGATGCTTTTCTAAAGGCCCTCGGGGAGGAAAAGCTCAACTTCTACGGAGTCTCCTACGGCACCCAGCTCGGGAGCCAATACGCCGCCCTCTTCCCTGACAAGGTCGGCCGCATGGTCCTAGACGGCAACCTGGCTCACTCGCAGACGGTGGCAGTAGACAACATGATGACAGAGGCAGCTACGTTTGAAAACTCGTTCAACCGCTTCACCGAATGGTGCAAGAATTCAACCGACTGCGCGCTACAAGGCGAGGACGTGGCCGTCATCTTCGACGGGCTCGTCGACAAGAGCATGATCGAGCCCCTCGCCGCCCCGGGCTGCGAGCGATCCGGAAAGTGTCAGAAAGACGTGACGACCAACGACTTGCTGGAGGGCGTTCAAGGCTTTCTGAGCAGCGGGACGGAGGATTGGCCCAAGATCTCGCAGAGCATCAAAGAAGCACGGGACGGAAACGCCACTTTACTCTCGGCCCCTTTCCTGGACGACTCCTCCGCCAGCTTCTTGGCCATCACCTGCCTAGACGGCTTCGGCATCGGCCTGGAGGAGGCGAAGCGCATGGCCGTGGCCCGTCTCCTGGCTGCGCGGTCACTGACGCCGCGCTCTCGTGGCTTCAACGGCATCACGTCGGCGCAGCTTCAGTGCATGGGATGGCCCGCGCCGGTGAAGAACCCGCTTCAGAGACTGAAGGTGGAGGCGTCGGTGCCGCCCATCCTGCTGGTCAACGCGCTGCACGATTCGTCGACGAGCGTCATGTGGGCCGTGCAGCTGAGGGAGCAGATCCCGTCTGCCATCAGCGTCTTTCGAGACGGGGACGGGCACGGGAGTTATAACGGGGGGGAGACGCAGGATGTGATGGATGCCTTTCTCCTGGGGGAGGAGACGCCGGAGGATATGACGATTCTTCAGACGTGAGGGGGGTTTGTATATACATTTTTGATTTCTCTGTATATACTTCTCTAGTAGTGATGCCATCACCTCTGACTTGCTGTCCTGCTGAGCCGTAAGTATCATTCAAACGAAACTGGGAGTGAGATTCATATTAATGTATTCTCGCCTCATTATAATAGACCTAAATATAGGTAGGTAGTATGTATCTATATACGAAGATGTGTACAACCCTAACTAATGCCGCAGTCGGAAAGCTGCGCAGGCTGAGCATCGGCATCAACGTGACCAAGCTGCTCCTCATTCCCACTCGTCAGGTCACTCATCGCCCGCAAGCCGATGTTGAACCCCCCGTTGAAAGCGGCGTCGACGGCCAGCACGTGGATGGTCCTCCCGCCGTAGGAAAGCCTGTAGCAGGTGCCGCACTGGGGGGAGTTCCAGGTGATGCCCTGCAGGCCGCCGATGTAAGGGAAGCCCGGGATCTGGCCCTGGGTCTGCCAGTGGTACCTCGTCATGAGGCCGTTTGGACCGTCGGAGCAGGAGATTTGGCTTAGGGATCGGGAGGGGACGTCGTAGCCGGGGTCGTAGGAGACTTTGTAGACGAAGCCGGTTATAGGGTCGTTCGTTGTTGGGAAGGGAAGAGAATCTGCTGTTGAGCTTACCGTATCGAGCCGAGGCTGAGGCTAGGAGGAGAAGTTGGGAGAAGAGGTTGATAGGGTGCATTTTCGTGCAGTGGGATGTGTGTATGACTAGGTATGAGTGTCTGTGTGTAGGTATAAGCTGTCTTGACCTGTTGAAAGAAAGACTAAGTGCCGAATGAGAACTCAACGGTAAAGAGGAGAAGATAGAGAGAGAGAGAGAGAGACAGTGAAAACGAGAAAGACATGGCCGAATATATAAAAACTCAGACAAAAACACCAAGGTACCTAGTAGTAGTACGGATAGTCATAGACATGCTGCAGCTTCCCTACCTACATACACGAAGCCACTACTTCTTCAAAGTCCGGCGATATGATCATCATGTGAAACAGAAGACTCATTGATTGGTGCCCGCTGCCCCCAAGACATGAGGCTACTAATAATAAGCTGAAGGAAGAAAAGACACCGCTCCGTTTATAGCTCCGTATCGCCGCAGAAGAGCCAGATGGCGTAGCACCACGAGGCGGGTTTTAGTCCCCGTCATTCCTAGACTTTCACATCGACATAGAGAAGATGAGAAAGATGGATGCTTTAACGAGGCTGGTCTTTTCTTCTTCCCCTATTCTTTGAAATTAACACAGCCTTTCTCCGGCTTCCACTACGAATATATACCAGTAGCCAAGTTCCTCTTTCTTCTCTACTCCCCGCTGGTTCGCAGTCTGTGTTGCTGTTGTACGAAGTGAGCTGTCAGTATGACATGGTATCACCACAAAGTTCCCGAACGTCGGGGAATTATCGTGTTTGCCGACCTAGTCTCTTCGTATTCGTAGACTTGCATTAGCTGCAACGAAAACGACGATGTATAATAATTAACGGATATCCCTCCCCTGTGTAGGGGATGGGTTACGTAGGTAGTATGTGACGATAGCCTTATAGGGTTGTTGTCTCGGACGGGTGTTGCGATGATGTCATGACTATCCTACACGGATACTCTGCTGCCATGACCGAAATTCGGCTTTCGGACTTGAGATCTTACTCTCGGTTCTTACCGCATCAGCATCTACTCACGCTGACCCTGCTGGGAGAAATATCAGCGTTGATATGATAAATCGAGCTCATTCTTCATCACTCTCGTTGAAATATAGCAATCTCCTTTGTTTCAACAGTGAGTAAACGACATGTAAGACAAGTATAGGTAGCCAACGTTTTCTTTCCCCGTTTTCCCTTTCACGCCCTCGATCCGTTACAAGCCTTACTCATGGCCCTGTAGATGGCTTCTCCGTAAGCCTGTCCTCGACTATTCCCCCCAACACCGTCCCCCATCTTGTTCATGACGTAGGAGATGGTCGTCCTCCTATCGAGGTCCATGACGATCCAAGAGCCACCCCATCCTCCCCAAAAGTACACTCTCCCCCCTTCATCCTGCGGCAAGAAGGTGTGAACGCCGGAAGGGGTCATGGCAAAACCGATGGCCCAGCGGATGGGAAGTCCTAGGACGAGATCTTGGCCGTTCGCCTGTTCTCTTCCTATCAGGTTGATCGTCTTCTCCGAGAGGAGGCGCTTGCCGTCGACTTCGCCGCCGAGCGTCACGGCCGAGAGGATCCGAACGAGGGAGCGGGCGTTGCCGTGGCCGTTGGACGCGCCCAGATCCGCCTTTCTCCAATCAGCCGCATTAGCAACTTCAGGCTTGAGAAGAGGACGGTGGAAGGTCTTCATGGCGATGGAGTCCGGCTCGATGTTGCTAAAGTCGATTGGACTTTTCGACGGGACGATGTCCGTCACCCGCTGCAAGTCTTTCTCGGCCGCGCCGACTTGAAAATCGGCATCGAGCGGAGCGGCGATCTCGTCGGCGACGAACTGCTTAAAACTCTTGCCCGTTACACGACGGATCAGCTCCCCGAGGAGGAAACCCATAGTTAAAGACTGATAGCCCGATGCCGTACCGGGCGTCCACCAGGGAGCCTGTTTGCCTAACCTCGCTGCCGATGCATCAAAGTCGTACAGATGCTGCGCGGTGACATGCTCCTTGAAGCCTGACAGGCCGGAAGTGTGGGAGAGTAGGTGACGGACGAGAACGTCGCCTTTTCCATTGTATCCGAACTCCGGCCAGTACTTGGAAACCTTTTCGTCGACGTCCACGCGACCCTGATCGACGAGCATGAGAACGGCGAGGCTGAGGACGGTCTTGGTACAGGACCAGACGTTGACGATGGTGTCTCGCTCCCAAAGACGGCTTCGATCTTCGTCCGCGTAGCCGGCCCACATGTCGACGACGAGTTTCCCATCGATGTTGATCGCGATCGACGCCCCCAATTCCTCGCCTGACTCTACGTTTTCCCCCAGCAGCCGTCGAACCTCTTCGAACCTCGGGTCGCAGGTGCCGGAGACCTTGGCCATGACGATGGCTTGTTATTCCGGCTCAGGTGGTTAAGTGAAAGGGGGGGAAACGAGAGAGCCCGTTGATGGGGGAAATTAGGAAATGAAGTGAATTTATAGATCCGTAGTATGGGAGAGGCAAATGATAGTTATATAGTACTACTATACAACAGTCGTCGACACAACAAGTAATGCAGTACGGTTAGGTAGCGGCTGAGCGAAATGATGGACAAACGTCAGTCCAGTGAGAGCGCTTAACAATACCGGCCAACACACATATCCCCATCCTCTCACGGATACATATACGGAGTATACGATGATGCACAACAAACCCCGTTGGGTGGTAGGAGACAGGACCGGGCGACGGCCAACTTTGGCTCTCAAGCTTCAGTTGGCTCTGTGAGGAGAGAAGAAAAAAGTTGGTGAGAATTATCGAAAAGCTCTGGCCAGGGGGGATGACGTCGCTTTTATTTGATACCATGTAAAGGGAAGCATGAGGCGTTAGGTTACAGATACGGGGGAAACGGGAAAAAAAAAAGGCCCCTGATTGGTTATTTTGTTGGTGGTGGTGTGTTCGGTTTCCGAGCATCGTGGCTTTGAGACAGTCTCTTTCCCTCGGACCAGTATATCGTAGAAAAAGATTAGTAAACGATGAAATCCGTCAGAGTTAAAGAGAAGCTTGGTAGATGATGGATGGATGGATAGATAGATATCAATCTCACCTACGTCAACTTGTTGAAGAGAGAGGTGAGAATAGCTTCTATCGAATGTAATTCAGTCTCTCGAGTCTTTCTTTAGGCGAGACATGAGTCTAGAACCTACGGCAAGGCAAAAAATCAGGGGCATGACAGAAAGCACCTGCTTGAGATTTCATATACGAGGGAGGATCACGATATAGATTAACATTGGGGATAAGCACATGTTCGAAAGGAAGACGTATGTATATAAGCTTTGAAATTGCTAATCCTAGATTCACTTCAGCTTCACCAAGTTATGAAAAAGAAGTTGATCTTATTATAGTCCTACATGGGCATGTGTACCTAGTAGTCGAGATGGAGGAAAAGAAACATATCAAACTGCCGTCTGGGATTCTTCCTCCTTTCTTCATTCTTTCTCCTTTTCTCTACTTCAACGGCGCTCAAGCATACTAGGGGGTCCTCAAAAACGACCACCCCTTCTCCTTCTTAGTACAGACTTTCCGACCTTCTCCCTTCCCCCCCGTCCCGCTTCCGCCGTCCTAGCGTTCGAGGTATATATATGTACGGCTTCACCCGGAAACTTACATATAAGCTTCTATCCACCTCCGCTTATCCACCCACAACCTCGTTCTGTTCATACCGATCTGATCCTATACCGTTTTATTCATCGCTTTCCTTTCCCACGCGATACTTTTGCTAGAGAGCGGGTTGACGGGTCAAGTCCGTGTCCCATGTTATCTGACGTATCATCAAAGCTTCTCATCACCTCCGTCCCGCTCTTCATCCAGCAACAGGAGCGGTATAGTCTTCCCCTTTCTTCTCCAGCTTGCCTACCATCAACAGAAAAAGTCTATCATTATGGTTATCACAATATGGAGAAGAAGGAAAAAAATGGCCTGTGCGGAACTATCTCCAGAGTCAAGACTCATGCCTCATCTTCAAGTCCGCACAACCCGTATGCCGCCTCCTCCGACCAGCGTCGACGATAAAAATGCACCTTCATCTCTCTCATTTCCCCATCGTTCTCTATCCTCTCTCATCATCATCATCCTCATCATCCTCAGTTCTCTTCACACTTCCATCACATCACAGCCCTAATCATGCTGTCCTTGTTGCTATTCCTGCCCCTGCTGGCTTCGGCAGCCGTCAACAACACCGACGGCTTGCCTCCTTGCAACGTCTCGCCGGGGAACAAGACCATCACCGCCTTCCGGCTGTACCCGGAGAACGCGTCGTTCGACCCGGCGACGTGTCGGGTGTACTTTAGGTGAGGAGGAGCAGAAGAAGCAGAAAGGATATTCAGACCGTATCGATTCACTGACGGCCAAAAACTCACAGCGATCTATGGAACGCCTCCATCGCCATCTGGGACCCGGTCAGGAACAAGATCGTCGGCGGCCTCACCGACAACAGGTTCACCGGCCGACCTGACCTCCACGCCAGCGGCGTCAAGGCCTTCGTGCCCTTCAACCAGCTCTCGGTCCTCTACAACTCCGGAAACGCCTTCGACACGAGGGGCAAGAACATCACGGGACAGAACAACCTGGTGCGGTACGACCTGCAGACCGGCAACGTCCTCTGGGCCATCGACCTCTCTCTGGCCACCAACAACACGTACGGAGGTTACCAGGACATCGCCCACGACACGGACGGGAACACCTTCGTAGGAGGCACGTTCCCGCCTAGCCTGCTTCGAGTCGACTACGAGACGCAAAAGGTGACGCCCTGGTATCTCGGCCCGCGTAACACGACGCTCTTCGGAATCAACGGGCTGGCCATGTGGAACTGGACGAAGCTCCTCGCCACCTACCAGTCCTCGTACGAGGGAAGCCAACTGGTGAGCTTCGGCCTCGACAAGCCCGGCAGGCCGACCCCGATCCCCGTCCTCACCGCCAACGGCACCAGGACGAAGATCGGCACCGACCTCGACGGCATCACCCTCCCGCCCCGGTACGGAGACAAGGTCGCCCTCGCGGCGGACGCCTACGCCGGCGTCGTCGTCCTCTACTCCGACGACGAGTGGAAGACGGCGCGGAAGCTCGGCGTCGTCCCCACGCAGTTCCACGACAACGCCACCCGCGTCGTCACCGCCCTCCAGATCGGCGACCCCATCTTCACGGTGTACGAGTTCTTCGGCGACGCCACCGTCAGGAAGCCCGGTCAGCCCGCGGGGGCCGGCAACAGGACCATGTTCCCCCTGACGGACATCACCGCCGCCGTTGACCGGTTGGTTCCTCGACAGGTTCTCCGTCGGAGGAGCACGGTCGCGGGCGTTGGCCGGATGATGCCTCGGAAAGTCATTCACCGGAGGGAAAGCAAGATTCACCTTTCATGAGAAGCAAGTTATGGAAAAAAAAGGGGGGGTGGTAAGAGATGGAATTTTGTATAGTAGGTAGCTAGTATGTGGGATTGTTATGGTGATAACGGAGTGGTGGACTTGGGGGTAATCTAGAAGCAGGGTCATCATGGTTGTTCCGTATTAATTACATTAATGTCTTTACTTCTTTCCTCCTCTTCTTTTTTGCCTCTCCTTTTTCTAAACGAAACTCGTCTTCAATATAGATGGCCAGTTAGGAATAGTCTGTGAAATGTCTGTGTATATGAGAGGGAGGAAGACGGTTAGATGTCTTGTTCACTAATCAACGGGTACGGCAGAGTTCTCGCCTCATTTGTCTTGTCTTGTCTAATAAACCCGCCGTTGAACCCCTATACACCACATGAATTCAAGCAAGCCCCGGGAATGCAACGGCTACGAAAGGGGGAGATAGACGGCTAGAATAACGTCGTCAGTACAATATGAAAGAGAGACAAAGAGTTATCAAGCGTAAAGTATTTGCAGACGTAACCGTTTTCACTGCAACCTTGTACTGTTTATTCGCCGGAAACATCGCTTCGTGTTATATGTACGACGTGGTTTTCCAAACTCACTCTTCGGGCCTCGTGGCTGGATCGTCCGCTGACGTTTCTAGCTAGCCTGTAGACTGTAGAATGAGGATTTTCGACCTCCATCGTGCAGTTAATCAGATTAGTCGAGGGCTTTTCTCAGAGAGGACCTAGCACTCTATCCGTACTCCGTAGACGGCCTTGATTTATACGTGTAATATTTGCTCCCGTTTGAGGAAGAAAATCACCGAGCAAATACATATATGCATAGTCCACTCGCCTCTATTATTGCTCCATATTCTGACTATACTACTATTCCCTACTTCATAGCCTTTCTAAGCAGTAGAGTCGTCGCTCAAACTATCACATTCTCACGATGGGGAAAGCCACAGTAAAAGATCTATAGTACTTTGTATGAAGCTCAACTTATCATAGACGATGATGGGAGTTATCATGGCGTTGTTCTGTTTCAAGATGAGATTCTTGCGGCAGATTCAGTTGTGACTCACTTTTGATGACTGACGACACCATGAGTATGACTCAACTGTCAGCAACGTATATATGCATGTATGCATACATAAAGGGATGGATGATCGTCGAAACGTATCTCCTTACTTCAAATAACCATCTCAAGGAAAAAGGCAGGGGAAAATGGACGAACACGGCCATCGTCTAGACACCAGTTCCTTCGCCGTCAAGCCCCGAGACACACATCACCACAGCAATGGCATCTGGTCATCAACACCGTCAAAATCACATCACGAAACCACCTTGACCGAACCAGATCGGTTCATCGTCGCCTCCTACAACGTCTCTGACGTCTCTGACCCATCCTACTTTCACGCCTACGTGACGAGCACGCTATCCCCCAACGCCGTCGCCGACGTTCTCGTCCTCCAAGGCGTTGGGAAGGATTGCCTCTCCTTTCTGCTCTCACATTCGGAACTATGCTCTCGTTATTGCTTCTCTACTCATGGGCTTGTTGATGAAGCTTCTACCGGCGTTGTTGTATTGAGTAGATTTCGATTTAGCTTGGATGAGCTGCTTGTCAGGGATAGGGACGAGAGTACCATGGCTGTGCTTGAATTCTCGCAGTTTCAACCGTCGTTGCTTCTGTTAGCTGGCTGCTTTGGAAGAAGTGACAGGCAACTTCTTCTCAGCTACCTTGCCACTCTTCACACCAGCCATCCCTACATCATCGCCGGCCACTTCAGCCTCGAAAGTATCACAGACGGCGGGACCGATGGCATCCTTCGCCAAGCCGGCTTACAGGATAGCTGGCTGCTAAGTCGTCTCAGCCGAGGCGAGTCGTCCAGCTTGGAGAGTCGTCTTCCGCCAGCGTCGGACCTTTACGAGGGAGAGGAGGGCTCGACTTACCACCCTTTGACGCAACGGAACAACGAAGATAGAAATGCACGACCTCGACGATGTAATCGCATCCTATTCAATCAGAATCTCGCCTATCGCCCTTCCGGCTTCAACATATTTGGTCAGTCACCATCTCTTACAAGCCATCATCGGGGCATCCGCTGTCTCTTTGAAAAAGAAGAGTCAAAGCAGCATGATTCGATGGCAAAGCTGCAGATAACATCACGGGAAGCGCAGCAATCTATTCAAGCAACGGATGAGTTGAAGGCTGCTCTCACACGCCACGGCCATCTCCCGACTGTAGCCGAAGACCAGCAGCGACAGGACGCTCTACGCCTCCTAGAGCGCATCTTGAACGATTCGGAAGAAGACAACGCAAGAATGAAGCAAGTGCCTATCGTCGTCTCCCCCATCGGCTCTTTCGGCCTCGGCGTGTGGACGCGGACGTCTCATCTCGACTGTCTCTGCATCGGACCCATGAGTCCCAACGTCTTCTTCACCATTGCCATTCAGAGACTCAAAGCAGCCGGATTGTTCAACCTTCGACGCGTAAAGTCAGCCTCGGAGAAGACGAAGCTAGAGGTTCACGTCGAGGGGATGAGATTCTACCTTGACTACTGCGTTGCTCCCTCCATCGTAGAAAGGTAAGAAGACATACGGCATACCTTTTTCCCTATAAATCCAGCTATGAACTCACCTGTCAAAGCTACCCCGAAGTCATGAAACGTCCCTCAACAGACCCATCCTTCGACCTTTCAACCCAGACACTCGCCAAACTGAAGCCCCTTCGTGACATCTCCTACCTACGCAGATCCATCCCCGACACGGCCTCCTTCCGCCTATCGCACCTCCTCATCAGAGCATGGGCCGAGTCCAGGGGTGTTTACGCGACGCGATTCGGACTCCTAGGCGGATTCCACATCACCGTCATGCTCGTCCCCGTGTGTAAGTTCCTCGCGATGGAGAAAGGCGGTTGCGTGCGCGCGTCAGACATCATCCGTTCTTTTTTCCATCGTTATGCCGAGTTTGACTGGCGGGGGAGATTGGTGTTTGATCCTTTCTTTCATGGACGGCTTGCTCATAGACGGACTTTGACGGAGCCTCTGTGCTTGCTTGGGTGGCATGGTCCTCGGCTTAACGCAGCTACGCATACGACGGATTCAGGCGTCGACACGATAACGTCTGAATTATCTCGAGCAAATAGCCTCTTATCGCGAGAGGGAATCACTTGGAGCCAGTTTCTCGGTGCGGATTCCGTAGCTGAGACTCCTGTTGATGAATTCCAGCGTCAGTATAAAAGCTACATCAACATAGAGGCACGACACTGGGCACCGTCGCCGCAGAAGCGCACCAAGTTCTTTCGCCATATCGAGTCTCGCCTATCAGCGTTTCTACTCGGTGAGCTTCGTTGAGGAAGAATCTTACATGGTCCCCCTTCATAAGCCGCTGACATCGTGACGCAGACGCGGACCGCATTCTACCGTCGGTTGGCATGCGCTTCTGGCCAGCTCGCCTCGTTCAGCGACGGTCTTCTTCTACCGCGGAAGAGGAGTTTACAGGCTACTACCTTGTCGGTCTTTACCGTCGAGGAAGCCCAGTAGCTGCCGTCGACAGCTTGGAGGAGCTACATTCCTTGATGGGGGAGTTTGAGGCTTCGATCCGGAGGAATAGCAAGTACTACGATGCAAATTCTTGCTGGGTAATGGCATCCATCATCGATGCTCGAGACTTGCGACCTGTCAGACTACGACCAGATATCCAAGGAGATGGGAAAATCTCCAACCTAGACGAGGAAACGGATGATGATGACGAGTCCATAACAGAAGAAAAAGCCATTGAAAACGACAACACCAAAAAGCCAACCTCAACCCAAACCCCAACCCCCATCCGCTTCCGTCCCGCCCCCGACGTCCTCAACAGACTAAAATGGGACCCATCCCTCAACGGAGCAGACCATTACCTCGTCGGCTACGAAGACCGCTTCGCAGGCGTCCTCGAGAAGAGCCTCGAAGCCTGGACGGGAGAACTCACACACGACGACTTCATCCCTCAGCATCGGATCCTGTACTTTCGGAGAAAGGGCGATGGGGAGATTGTCTGGGATCGTCGCTCGAGGCTTGATCTCATATTCGGAAGTGGACTTGTGGCATAGGGTAGGAGTTATAAAGTTGACGGATGACGGGGGTTGATAGACAATGTTTGATTTGACATGCTCCTAGGCAAAGGGCCATAGTTAGGAAACCTTCGCTTCTGCTTCCCAGAAACGCAAATCCTTATTGTATAAGGTAAAGTTTCTCGTATAAAACTCTTGTCAACGGCCCGGTCGATCCCGTCTCCTCCTCTTTTTCCTCCTCTCCACAACGGCAACCCCGGAACTTACCGACAAAGCATCATCATCGCGGGTATTAATAGTTATAGAATTACACATTCCAGTGGCAATCTCAAAAGAGACAGAAACTCAATCGGCCAAAGTAAATCTTTCTCGACAGCTTCTTCCAGGCAATGCTTGATATTACCCATCTCACTCTTCTTTCTGAGTAGTAGCTAAAGAAAAAGAAAAGACATCAAGCAAGAAAGAAACCTATTGCACAACATAGTTTGTATGTAGATGACATGTCCCTCCTTCGGGACCGGGTATTCGAAGAGGAAAAACCAATCACAGAAACATTCGTATCAAAACATCTTCTCCCACGACTCCCACCATACCCCTAGATTGGCCGCCACTACCAGGTCAAGCATCTTCAACCCCTCGTGATGAACGATCAGCTTGCCCAGCTTGACCCTCGTCCCGCGGTTGCCACCCCCGGCCCTCTCCTTTCCGACGTTGAGCTCGAAAGGCGTGACGGCATCGTCGCTGCTGGTCGACGGCCGCAAAATCTTGCCAAAGTTCCCCCGCCACTGCTCTTTGGCGCCCTTGGCATGCTCTCCTAGAACTTCCGACGCGGGCAGGTTGAAGCGCAGCTCGCTCACCGTCGCGGAGCCCGGCTTAGATCCGCCAGCGCCAACGCCGCCTTGTTGCTCCGCCACCAGGGGGTTGTAGGCCGTCGTCGCGGCCGCGTCGTGTAGAACGTGCCGGCATTGTACGCTGCGGCCGCCGTGTCCCGTCCGGAATTCGCACCGGCCGTCCCAAGGACTGGCAAAACTGTACCCGCGAGGCTTCGTAGGACCGCGTTCCGCTCCTGTGGAAAACCACGAGGCTGCAGAGTCGGAGCTCCCGTTCCGAGTATGACCCGTCTTCGCTCGTCCTGCCTGCTCGATGCGGCTCAGCCGGTCCTTAATGTTCGCCGTCCAGCTTTTCGAGTACCGCATGGCGACTTGTCTCGAGAAGACACCGGCGTCCTTGCGCGGCGGGCCGTCCTGGGCGGCCGACAGTAGCGCGTCGTAGCCTCGATCGGCAGGTCTCCGCGGGGGCATGCGTCGGAACTTGGCATATCCCGACGTCTCGATCTCGATGTCGATGTTGGAGTTTGATTGCGTGGGAGTTTCATTCGGACCTCCTGATTGACGCGAAATGACTCGGCCGACGTTCCACTGATTTCCAGAGGCGGGATCGCGTCTGATGAGTGTGAGGGTGAACTGGGTCGTGGAGGGCGGAGACGACCTGGGGCCGTATTGGCTCGATCGTCGTTGTTGCGTAGAGTCAGGTGTGGACGTGACATCTCTTGGTGGCAGGGGAAGCGGCTTCTCGGCCGTAGATGTGGGAGAGGCAAACGAGAGAGACTTGCGGGCTGGTCTGCTGGTTTGGATCATGGGCAGAGTCGGCCGCGGCTGACCAGATGATGGCTCGTCGTCGTCGGCTTGTGACAGTCGATATGGGGAGTAGGCTGATTCGCGAGAGCCCCAAGAGGTGCGCGAGCCACGACCGCCGTCGACCGGCGGCTGAAGGAGAGTCGCGCTCGTCAGACTCTCGGGTGTAGGAGGGCGGACCGAGTCGGGTAGAGGTTTGCGCGGAATGGTGTAGAGGGAGGAAGCGTCGTCGCTCGAACTGCCGGTCAAGGGCACCGAGTAGTCGGAGGAGAGAGCATTGAGATGGACGTAGTAGAGGGAGTTGGCGACGTCTTCGGCCGTGACGTTTTTCAGTAGAGGGCGGAAAGGTGAAAGAATGATGTCTGGATACAGTCAGTCGCGGCGTATCAACAAGTGAGGACTCGGAGCGGGAGGATTTTACCTCGTGTACCGGGCACTCGAGAGATGTACAGTACCAGTGGCGGATGCCTCTCCTCGTTGGGTCGTTCAGGGTATTGCGGAGGGTTGGCGGCTAAGGCGTTGAGCGAGGAGAGCGAACGCGCCTCCATGGCGAGGGTGAGGGATGAAGATAGCACCTTTGGATGAGGGGGCTATCCAGAGTATTAGGAGATGGAATGGGAAGGAAAATAGATGGGGAGGAGAAGGAGTTGAAGAATGAAGAAGACCTGACTAGGAGGGGAGTATCAGGTTTGGAAAAGGGGAGAGAGACAAAGGCCAGTCAGGTAGCCAGCGTCGGGTATGAAGGAGGGACAAGGCCTGAATGATGAATGTCCAGAATCTTCACTATCCCACCGAAGCAAACGCCGTATTGGTAAGCCGACGCTGGGGCTGTGCCGCGCGGCTTTGATAGCATCGTGACAGGATGGTAAGTCGAGAGGAGAGGAGAGGCTTTCCACCTTGGTTTTTGATTTGATGTCTTTGGGGCTCATCACTGGAGCCTTCACTGGGGCCTTCACTGGGACCTTCACTGAAGGAACTGGGGCCCATCCACTGCAAGGCCCCAGTGAAGGCCCCGGGCGGGACCCGGTAGATACCTTTGTGGAGCCTGGGGGCCCCGCTGAAACGTGGGTACCGATCTATCTGCGGCTAAGCCCCGCCGTTCTGTTCAGGAGCTGACTCGTAACGATGTTGTTCATTTTTTTTTCTGCCTCTCTTTTTTTTTTAACCGTCTTATTCTGCCTGTATCGTCGTCGTTCCTAAGTTGTCTCTGCCAAATTTGGAAGGGCAATCATAGTCTTCTATCTATAACTTCAGTAGCCGACATCGCAGAGCATGGCGCAGTCTTCTCAAGGGGCCCACCGTCCACGACGGTTGTCATGCGGGCGGACCGGCCGAGTCGCGGCCGATGGGTCTCGGCTGACTCGTCGGGCCCCGCCGACTGCTCTGTCAGCCGCATCACGTGTCCCTTTCTTCCTTTCGTCGCCCGAGAGTTGTTTCGCCCAAGGCCTTGCCGTGGTTTGACGAATAGCCAGCCGAATGACTCTCGGCTCCTGCTATCGAACCCCATCTCGTACACCGACCTGGAACCGCTGAAGTCTGCGTATATACCCGAGAATCAGAGATCAAGGCTATTATCCGGATGGCCAACAGACAACAGATCGAGGCGTGGACGATAGGCTAAACAACGTTCATCCAGCGGTTTTGACTCATGCCTAGCGGACTTCGCGCCACCGCAGCCGGTGCCGGCGCCAGGCCTCTGACGTCTTGATACCGAGGCGGCGGGTCGACGATGTCCTCGAGGCAGAAGACGGGCGCCGGAGCCGGTCGGATCGGCGCCTGTGCCTCGGCGGCTTTGGAGCGTTGGAAACGCTTGCGCAGTCGATGACAAAAGTCGACCAGATAGTAGAGGCCGATGCTGCTGAAGATCATGGCGATGACGAGCGAGCAGCCGAGGAAAACGCCGTCCTTGGTGTCCATGGCGGCCTGCGGGATGACAGAACGAGGACGAGGACGAGGACGAGAAGCTGGTGACGAGGACGGTGACGGCCATGACACCGAGGCTGATTACATGGATGAGATGGTGGCTTGCGGTGGTGGCCACGTCTTCGTTCCTCGCCGCGTTATTGCGCTGCGTATTAATCATGAAGATGGCGCTGTGATTGCGGCAACGCAATGGATTAAGCGTCGGAAGAGAGCTGTGACCAGGCATCCACGCATCTCCGTCGAGGCGGCCTGCTTGCCATGCACTCGCTACCGAGTCAAAGCTTTCACCTCGGCTGTGACAGCGTCTTATGGCATTCACAAGAAAGTCATATCGACCTCTCGCTATTTTCCCCCAAACCAAAGATACTTTTGCCATGGGAGAAGCATAGGGTCGGCTGGGCTCAGCTGCCTGCCAAAGTGTAGACAAGATCAATCAGAGACATGCTTCCCCTCCCCCCCCGGAAACAGGCGACAGACAGCAAGCCACCATTCTCAATCATCGCCGACGGGCATCCTCTCATTGTGCTCTATCATCGTTGCCATGTTTTCCTTGCTGATGATTACATCCTCAGCAGTATTTCGTTTACAACTCGGCCCTACTCTGCGGCCACTCGCCACAGGAGACGATGCGTTCGACTCTCATGATTCCAGCTGCCAACGTGCAAAGGCCAGTCCTCCAGCCAACTGAAGCTGTGCATAGTCAACGGGATAATCCAAAAATAGCCAGCGATCAAGGGAAGATGCGAAGCAGAGCAAGGAGACACTAGCCCAAGGCTCCGGCCGCCCTGGCTAGCGGCTGTCTCTCCTATCTTCTTCTCTCCTAGGCATTTATCAGGCTGTGTCCATTCTTCCGCGACCCTTTCGCCCACCGCCCTGCCCCAGGATCATTGCGCGCGCTCTAGTGGCTATAGCGTTTGGTGACATTTCTATCTGGCGACGGTCGAGACGGGACTATTGCCCTGGGTTTTCTGGACCTGGGGTAAAAATAGAAGCCCTGAGTTGGATGTTTTACTGAAGCTTCTCATCAGTCAGTCGAGGCCATTAACGGCTGTTTGGTCATGCCTAGAAAGCGAGCATCTACACAAAGGACGGCGTCATGTCGATCACTTAAGCCCTCAGTCAAGCTGCGTCTTGAGCACTTAGAAAGCATACACTCTAACTTTTTTCATGATTAACTTCGAAGTCGGGCAGAAAGCATTCGCCGTGGCAGCAGCGAACTCACTCACAGCACTACCCATGGCGAACGAAGTGAGAAGCAAAAGAAGGAGGAGGAGAAGGAGAAAGGCAGAAAGGGGGCGAGACATGCTTCCGCCGGAATGCTGCTCAATGTCGCTGCGCCGCCCATCTCCATCACTGGGGGCTGCATTCCGATGAGGCCCGTTTCTCGATGGCACAGCGAAGACGACGGACAGGCGGCGTCGACCCTCAACCTCTCCCTTGGGCCCTCCCTAACCTGTCATCCCTCCCTCCAACCCTTGATGCCCCTTTGACGTTTTCGACATCAATAACGATAGATTGGCGACATGAGACGACAAAATAGAGGTGGTGATTTGATATCGAAAGGAATAGGGCATCAACTAATCATGGAAAGAGGACGAAAAAGACGTCGACTCAACCGAACACATGTCTCACTCGATAGTGAATATCGTCACAGCCGCATGCCGGAACGCCCCCGTTACCTGACTGGGCCACAGTTGGAAAGTCAGACACGGCTCTCTGCCTCTCCGATTCCGCCTCTTCCCCCCCTCCAAATGGCTGGGCAACGTCTACGGCATGCCAAGATTTGTGTGCGCCCCTCGTAGGCGTATGTCGGCTACGGAGGGCAGCTACGCTTCCGGGGCGATGGCCATCTGCTGACGTGCTACATGCCTTGCACCGGCAGGCCGTTGCCCCCCTCCCCCCTCCTTCGCGCCCCTTGATTTTCCCTCGTTGACGAGGCTGGTAAGGGAGCCTCGACATGTGTATATAACCCTATCTCTCATCCGCTCTCGAGTACTGGACTTCTTCTTCTAACCAGACACACACAAGACAACTTCAGCCTTTCTTCACTCTCATAACTATCAAGCTTTTCCATCACACCGACAAAGCCAACAACCTACTTCTCTCACAACCTACAACAACAACAAAGTCTTTTCACCACCACAACCACCACCACCACCATCATCATGACTCGCATCCTCTTCCTCGCCGGCCTCGTCGCCGCCGTCGCCTCCGGCCTCCAGATCGGCAGCGCCCCCGCCGTCGGCTACGCCATGGTCCGCCGCGACCAGCAGGGCGACTCGTACAACGCCGGCGCGGACAACAACCAAGCCTCGGTGGCCAAGTCCGGCTCGGCCAACTACGGCGGCTACGACAGCAGCGAGTCCATCGACGAGTCGAGCGCCAACGGCACCGAGGAGAGCTACCAGGAGGGAAGCGCCGAGGAGAACTCCAACAACGGCAACTCGGACCAGGGCTCGGCGGCGACGAACACGTACGGCAACGGCGCGGACGGAGCCAACGTCAACTATCCCGCCGGCGCGGCCAGCCCTACCCAGGGCGTCTACCAGAACACCGAGGCGCCCGTCTACATCAGCGAGGGCTCGACGACTTCCTCCGGCCGCGTCGCTCTGGCTCTGGGCTTCGGTGCCGTTGCTCTTGCTCTTGGCCTTTCGTGAAGAAGACGGGCGTTCTTTTTCATGTTCGGTCTTATAATGAGAGAAAGAAGCAGAAGAAGAAAAAAAAGATGAAATGAAGAGTGAAGAAGGCGGGAAATGGAAAAAAACACGAGGGAAGATTTCTTTTGAGGGTAAAGTTGCTAATGCAGGGGCAAACATGGCATGGGAAAGGGATGGGGAAAAAAAGCATTCTTGCAAAGGAAAGATGAGAGAGGGAAGAAGAGGAGGAGGAGGGATGGTCGGTGATATTTCTTGGTTTTTTTTCTTTCGATCCCACTTCCGGGGGGCGGTTGCGGGTGGCTGGATTGGATTGGATGGATGGATGGAGTATGTATGAAGCGATCTGGTTGGAATACCGGCAACGAGCCAAATGTCATGTACCATTTTCCGATGTTTTTTTCTTCTTCTCTTTTTCTCTTTGATTTAGAGCCAGATAGAGATAGCAGCGTCATCGTTTTGAAATTTCTTTCCTCGAAGCAGTCTTTACTGAGTTGGAAGAGGAAGTTGGAAAAAAATCACTTGTTTCCCATTATTCCCTCCGTTATCAACTGATGCCTCCTATCATGATGATGATCAATACTCGTAAACTATTAAGTTGTCCCGATGGCTTTACATCGTGGTGAACCATCTGAAGAATCGATTTGCAGGGTGATGAATCATTAGGGATGGACCTTAGGATGGCGCGTCCGTCAAGGGCACGTATCGTACGCCAAAGAGCCTCTTCCGCGATACCTTACCCTCCCCATCTTTCTCGATCCGCCACACGTACTGTTCGAGACTTTCCTCGTCCTCGACGGGTATAAACATACTTCGATGATGAAAAATTAGTACATATATCATCCCTCGATAGAAAATATCATGAAGAAGAGAAAAAGGGGGGGGGGGGGGACCTCACCACCCAGGCGCCTTCAACTGAGCCAACAGCTGAGGATGAACCTCCGAAGCAGCAGCGCCAACATGGATAACATCCCAACCAACACCGCCCCCCTCCTCCCCATCCCTAGCCTTCACCCGAAGCCCAAGCCTCCCATCACCAATGCTAAACGCCACCCTCCCGGAATCAAGAAGCCGCCTCCCCTGCTCGCTCCTCCGCATATTCGCCTCCCCCAACTCCCTCAACGCAGGGACGTGCTCCAGCCCTACGACGAAGCCCCTCTCGCCCACGAGCTCGGCCAACACGTGCGTGAGGTAGCCCGAGCCCGAGCCTACGTCGAGCACGCGCGGAGCCGGGGATGAGGGACGCGGTCGAGTGAAGGGGAGGACGTGCTCGATTGCGCTGGCGTGCATGTGAGGGGCGGAGATCGTCGCCTTGTGACCTATCGGCTGAGGGGAATCCTCGTACGGGTTGTTGGGCGCGTAGTGGGCACGGTCGACGCGTAGAAAGGCGTCTTTGACAATCTCCTCGGTGATGAGACCGTGTCGCCAGAGGTTTTCCACCAGCGCCGCGTTGGAGAGACCTGAACAGCGCCAGGCCATTGTGCGTGTGGGAACACGATCGGTCTGAGCGTTATGGAGGATTAAAAGACGTGCAGGGAGTCGAGCTTTGATGTCGTCACAGAAGGAAGAAAGCATCTGCGTCATCGCAGCCTTGTAAACGGCGGGAGCGGGGAGGCGAGGCTCGGTGCGGGGGAAGTCCTCGGAAGCACGTAATGTTCCGGTCCTCCTCCTACTCCTCCTTCACGTGCACAAGGAGTTGCGGTAGGATGCGAGGTATGCTTGATGCGCTGACTGAATATGAACATAGCGAGGCTCGATGGCAAGCAGAGACAACATGAAAGACGCCAGATTACACAAAGTGAAAACGATGAATGCGGGATGAAGAAATGGGGGAGGGAGGCAAAGGGAAAAACGCCAGGTGGTGATGATGGCCCGTCTCTCGTCTGTATAGCAGAAAAAGGAAGAAGTAGAAGATAGAAAGGAAAGAAAGGGAAGGGGGGGGAAAACAGGCGTCAAACTTATACCACATGCTCCGACGCCTCGCCGTCGGCAATTATGGGGATGCCCAACCCGCGGTCCGGGCTCTGCATCACGAGCTGCTCGTGGCGCCGTGCCCGAAGGAACTCGGCCACACTCTTGATGAGGATGAACCAACCGACGACCATAAGAACGTACGACATCCACTCTCCCCCGGTGATGGTCCCTCCTTCTACCCCTCCACCGCCGCCTCCGCCGTCCGCGACCGAGCCGGCTTGGAAGTCATACGAGTTCGGGTCCGGGGGCATCGCATAACCGTCGGGTCCGTTCATCGCCGGCGGTTCACCTTCAGCCGTGCCCTTCATGTAGAAACCATACTGAATCAGGGTGATGCCGAGCCCCGCGCGTGATCCGTTCTTGGCTGCGTGCGTTGAGTGCAGTAGGTATGTCAGAAGGAAGCCGACAAGTTGGAAAGACGTCGAGATCATGCCGTTCCAGATGAAGGAGAAGACGGAACCGACGGGCATGCCGTCGACGTAGACCTCGTCTGGGCCTCCGAAGCCCGGCGCAAGAATTGTCGTTTCCCAGTACGGCGGTGCGGCATCTGCGGCAGCTTGCTCGTACGTCTGCGCGACGGCGTCAGTACCGAGAAGAAGGGAAAAGGGGGAAAATAAAAAGGGAGGGACGCCTTACCGGAGGTTGCTCTTCCTTCTCCGAGTCCGTGCGCTCCGGCCGGGCCGAAAGATTGGCGAAGACGCCATCGGTGCCTACTCCGCCGCCGACGTATCTCGGTCTTGAGCCGGACGAGGCCGCCTCCGGCTCAGGGACGGTGGGTGATTGCGGTGGCGAATCGGGAGCGAGCGGCGTCGAGTTTTGGCGCACCAGCCGTTGTCTATCGTCAGCCTCGTCTTCGTCATCGCTGCCGTCTTCAGCATCGAAGGCGTCGGCGAGCGCGGAATCGACCGGGGGTTCTCGGCGGGACGGCGATGGGGAACGGGAATGGAACGAGGGCGGCGGCGAGCTGGGCATGTGGTGTTGAGAGCGGTCGATCGGGTCCTCGACGTCGCGGTCGTTGACCTGTTCAATCTGTCGTCAGCGCCACGGCCGATAGGGACAAGCCTTTCCGTTACTCCAACGTACCCGCTCATACTGCCCGGCCATGGTGATTAGATGGCGCGCTGGCGAGGAGGAAAGGAGAGGAGCGCCCTTTGCTGTATGCGACGGCGACGCTGGCAGCCGAGGGCTCTCTCACTCTGTCTCTCTCTCTCTCTCTCTCTCTCTCTCTCTCTCTCTCTCTCTCTCTCTCTCTCTCTCTCTCTCTCTCTTTCTTTTTCTTTTCCTCTTTCTCTCTCTCTCAAACTCAAACTCAACACACACACTCTCTCTCTCTCTATCTCTTTCTCTCTGCGGCCGGCGCGGAGACGGACGAGGAAAAGACGTAGGCGAAGAAAAAAAAGGAAGGGCGGATGGCGGCGAGGAGACGGAAGTGTCAAAAAAGGTGTCGAAGGACGGGCGCAGGGAGAACGGAACTGAAGGGAGGAATCGCGTCCAGGCGTGGGTCAAGGGGAGGAGGTTGTTGCAGGCTTCCTGTGACGAGGGGGTGGGTAAGCAAAAGAGAGAGCGAGAAAGAGAGAGAGAGAGGGAGGGAGAGGGAGAGACGAGAGAGTGCGAGGTTCAATAGCGATTAGCTAATGAGAACCAAAATCCCCCGTGGTCTTGGCGACTGACCGACCAGTGACAACTGCAAAACCGTCAAGGCGGAGTCTGCTGACTGGTCCTTTTTTTTTTTGTTCTTTTCTAACGGCCTGTGCGGGCTCTTGTCTGGTCTGAAGGTGCAAATAGACGCTGGAAGGCGCTGGAACAGCTAAGCCCCGGTGGATACCCAAGCATTGCCTGAGGCACGCATGATAGTACACAGTAATCCTACGCTGCCTACGCACGCTTACTGGGGCGATAGCGACCACCGACACTGTGCGGGACTAATTGCATCATCGTGACGAGTACAAGCTACATTGGCATCAGGAGGGTCGGGAAACCGGGAACAAAAATAAACACACTCCTACTCGACGTATAGTCATCCAGACGCATCGTCACGACAGCCAAAAGATCGCCGCAGCACAGCGGCCATGTCGCGATCCATGGCAGTAAGCAGATGAAAAGGCCACTCGTCAGCTTTCGCCAGTTTTCGCTGCTGACTCACTCAACCACCAGCGCCGCATCTACGCCGACGCGCTCGCCCAATGGCCGACGCAGGCTCTGCGTCCCGACTACCAGTTCCAGGACGTGCTGCGCAAGGCCGTTGACGAGCGCTTCCAATCCTATCGGCCTTCAATGGAGGCAGAGGAGGTTCAAAGAGCTCGCGCCCTTCAATTTTTGATCCAGAATAAGTTTCGCGACAAGGCGAGAGAGCTTCTCAATTGGGTTTCGAAAAGGGGGGGGGGGGGGGGGGGGCAAAAAAATGGGGGGGGGGTAAACCCAAACGACCCATACAAAGATAAGCCCGCGGGGCCAGGGGGCGAGCCCAAGGGCGGGCAGACCCACTCGCCCGGCGCCGTGCACGAAACAGAGGG
>PDHP01000001.1:312347-358059 GCA_003339455.1 Ophiocordyceps camponoti-leonardi (nom. inval.) | reverse complement strand
GCTGCTTCTTAATTTTCGGGCGAAGAGGGGGTCCGGCAGGGGGGGGGGGGGGGTGTGGGGGGGGGGGGGGGGGGGGGGGGGGGGGGGGGGGGGGGGACCAAAAATTCTGGGGAGCGTAATCGCTAACGACCCATCATAGTATAAGCTTCGCGGGCCAATGCTCGAACCCAAGAGCCAGCCGACCTACTTCGCCGACCTCGTTCACGAAATCGATGAGGCTCCCAAGCGCTCTTGGCTCGGCCGCTTGGGCAAGCGGCTGGCGGGCCTGATCCGACTCCGGTAAGATTCATGAATCGACGGTCATCTCAAAGATCTCTCTTTGCACACTCCTCTACGTGACTCTATGTGCATTCTCTCTCGCTTTGCTCCCGACAGGCAGGCACGGCTTCCGCGTTAGCAGGGCACAGCTGGCACCTGGGAGTACAATTTCGCGATCCTTTCCTTTGGGCGATGGCCGAGTTAGATGGAACAAAGGCCTCAAGGCAAGGACCAATTAGACCTTTTGATGTTCGATGATCTGCTTTCGCACCCGGCCGCCTACTGACGGCGATGCTGGCGATGCTGGCGACGCTTGTTGCCAATGGCCGGCAGAGGTGACAGTACTGCTGTTCAGCCTGTTACAGTTTCTAAAGACCGGTCGACGATGCCATGCCCATCCGTGCCTGCATGACCCTGTTCCTTCGTTTTTCTATGGTATAGCCCAAGGATAATGATCTACCTTTGCCAAGGTAGGAGAGCGCGCATTGTCGAAGCCAGCCCAGTGGAGAGCTGTATCCATTGAGAAGCAGACTCATCAATCTGTGTGGTGTTTCACGTGACATGTCAGGAGCCCCACCTCTCAGGCCGTCTTCGCCCACCGAGTGAACAATGAACTTCATGCTCCCTCCCGTGTGCCGACTAACCAGCTTCTTAGCTGTCCATCATCTACGGATACTATCTAATAGGTAGTCGACGCTCATGATTCATCTCACTGATTGATCGCTTTGCACCCTACTCTGTGTGTTGTGTCACTCGTAAGATGCTCACCACAGAACCTTCTCCAATCCTTCATCCCGGACCGACAGCCTCGTCGCAACTGACCAGCCAACCTTTGTCCAACGAAGCCAGCAGCCATGGCGTCATCGCCGCAAGACGCGGGCGAGGCTCCTCCCGAAAAGTCGACTAGAGCGCCGAGCGCTTTGCGATCCGTCATCGCTGGAGCAACAGCCGGCGCGGTTGAGATCGGTGCGTCCTGAACCCCCGCCTTGAGACCGGATAGCTCTTCTCCATCCCAAAGGAAAATCTCAGCTAACGGCCATTCCGTAGCCATCACCTATCCTGCAGAATGTAGGTCGAGACAGGAGATCATATACACGAGACGAACTGACGATATACGTGTTGCGCAGTCGCAAAGACCAGGTCGCAGCTTAATCGGCGCTTGGCCGCGGGCCAGAAGCTGCCTTGGCCGCCTTTCGGGAAGCAGTGGTATGCAGGGTGCACGACGCTCATCGTCGGCAACTCAGCCAAGGCGGGTATTCGTACGTGGTGTTTTTTTCATACTTGTGCTTTTCTCTTTGTGTGATCCCTAGGCTAATTCCCGTCTGGCTCACAAGGCTAACACACACAGTATCCAGGCTTCGTCGCCTTTGATCAGTACAAGCAACTTCTTGCCGATGCCGACGGCAAACTCTCGGGCCCACGGACGGTGCTGGCGGGCTTCGGCGCCGGCGTGACAGAGTCTCTGTTGGCCGTGACGCCGACGGAAAGTATCAAGACGACGCTGTGCGTGATCCTCCTGAGCCCCTATGCTCATGTTTTATCTCTCTTTCCAACGCAACTGACTGGACAACCGATGACAGCATCGACGACCGCAAGTCAGCCAAGCCACGATTGCGAGGCTTCTTACATGCCGTGCCCATCATGGCCCGCGAACGCGGCATCCGCGGCTTCTTCCAGGGCTTCGTGCCTACGACGCTACGTCAGGCGGCCAACAGCGCGACCCGCTTCGGGTCTTACACTCTGTTTAAGCAGATGGCCGAGTCGTATACGGCGCCAGGCGAGAAGCTGGGCGCCGTGGGCACCTTTGCC
Source organism: Ophiocordyceps camponoti-leonardi (nom. inval.) (assembly GCA_003339455.1). NCBI lineage: Eukaryota > Fungi > Ascomycota > Sordariomycetes > Hypocreales > Ophiocordycipitaceae > Ophiocordyceps > Ophiocordyceps camponoti-leonardi. Next base: position 355,992 of record PDHP01000001.1, on the reverse strand, counting down.
GTCGGTAGTCTTGCCGGGTTCGTCACAGTCTTTGTCACGCAGCCGCTCGACACCATCAAGACGCGCATGCAGAGCATCGACGCCCGACGCCTGTACGGTAACACTCTGCGCTGCGCCACCGTCATTTTCCGCGACGAGGGCGTCTTGACGTTTTGGAGCGGCGCCCTGCCTCGGCTGGCTCGTCTCGTCCTGAGTGGAGGCATCGTCTTCACCATGTACGAGAAGAGTATGGATCTGATGAGTCGGGTAGATCCGGAGATGAAGTACATATAGCTTCCTTTCTAGCACGCGGGACGGAAGTAAACGGGGGAACCATAGAATGAGGGCGCAACGCAGCGCAACGCGTAGTACCACGGGGGCCAGGATGAATCCGGACGGTCCAGTATGTTTTGAATAGAAAGGAGAGGGTCGCAATTGTCAAATGGTGCCCTATCAGTGCCAAATATCATCTCCTATGTCTTGCTGTCCTGCCTAGCAGTCAAGCTGGCCATAGAGACCACTCGTGTCACCCGAGTATTAGATCCTCGTCACCCTAACCCTAACCCTAACCCTAGTGTTCATTGGTCTTGGTGCGAGGAGTTCGGTTTGCAAAGGAATTTCAATTGAGTTGTCAGTGAGCGAAATATTTGTATATACCTAAGTCAGTAAGTACAGGAAGTTAAGCCAGTAGAAAACTTGATCATTCAGGCAATTTTTCAGTCGGCGAGAGCGTCTCTCTGGCGGCAATACGTCAAATCTCTGTTTTTCTACGCAGAAAGAAGAGTGTTCGAGCGTTCCAGACTCATGGACTTTCTGGAGCAACAATACAAGCATCCCCCAATCGCCGGAGAGCGCACCTATATACGTATGTGAACAGAGGGGGACGATGAGAATTCAAACCAGAGATTGTGCAACTCTTTTACGTACCATGTTACCAGGACATGTGACGGTATGCTTCGAGTTGCAGTTGACAAAGCAGAAGAAGTCTCTGTAGCGGCGGAAGGCCAGGGCGAGGCTGACATAGGAGAAGGCGGAGAGGATGGTCGACGGCTTCATCTTGAGGGGCTTGGAAGGGACGGTGTGAGCATATGTATACTCTTGAAGAGAATTTGAGACGCTTGTTTTCCTACTCCATATATCTATACCAGTTTGTGTAGGTATGAATATATGGAGGACGAAAGGATGGATGTAGGTCGTTGTGAATCGAATACGTTCAGAGACGATGAAGAGAAAAGGAAGCAGGTTATCCTTTCTGTTTAAATGTGGTTCGAGCTGTTTAGTTCGAGCCGCACCTTGGAACTACTTTCACTGCTTTCTATCTCCGACGCTGTCTTTTCGAATCGGCTTTCCTTTCAGGTCGTCTTCTCTACCTTTGCTGATTATTACGGGTATAGGATCGGTCTTTCGTCCTTCTTTCTCGGCAATTTCTTTCTTTCTTTCCTTTCTGTGCTGCGGGCGTCGTACGTACGGCCATTGCTATTAGTGACGAGATCCGCTTCGCAGCTTGGGTCTTAGTTTCGACATTGCTGCCGTGACATGTCCGTTCTGTATATGTTGCTAGTCAGTTAATCGCGCATTCTGGAGGATGTTGAACGCTCTGGACAATCCCAAGTGAGCAGCTCTGGTGTCTACGCAACCTTCTTACTGCTGTGGAGGAAGAAAGATATCTCCGAGCCTGGTGCTTATTTATAGATAGATATATTTCTTATTACGTGGGGTTGAAAGTTGTGACCTAGTTCGAGATGGATGCCCTGTTGTTTATGGATACCATCTTAGGCTTGTATATGATTTTGTCAGTTCCGGATAGTCAAGCACTCCGAGATTATTATCTACATTTTATGCATGTATGTGTCGCCAATCTTTGTTTCACCACCCTGTTGGCCTTTGAGGAATAGTGGTAAGTTGTTGAGGATAAGTAAACTCTATATGTATCATGTCTATCTGTGCGTACTACGCAAATGCATGCGGCGCTTGATTAACGTGAGGATGACCGGTATCGTCCTGTTCAACTCTCAAGTCTGCCTCGGGGGCCCATCGTCGTGGTTGCCAAGCTCGGGGTAAGGGGCGTAAGGGGAAGGGAACCAACCAAGTCGAGGCAACTCGTCTCCCAAGTATGCATGTATCTATGTGCGTCATGGACTCTTCTCTCCCACTTCTTGAGAACACCTGTTGATGTTGATCTGCAAAAGTGATATACAAGCCGGCAGGATAGTCTTGTCGGCCATGCATTGCGTCAACAGGTGGTGCTTGGCGTGAGACCAGCATTCCCTCTTCGACTTGCAGGCCTCTGTGTCCATCCCCTCGCACTCCACCCTGACCGACTCCTCCTTGGCACAGACATCCTCGGTGATACCGTGAAAGACTTCGCACATCCAACCGTCTTCTTCTCTCAGCCGTTCGAGACAGGATTTCGGGGCCGTCTTGTCAGCGCAGACGAGCGGCTTGTCCTGCGGTGACGTGAGACAGTATTTGTTGAAGAAGGTGTCCGTATCGGCGGTGCAGTTCCCTTTCTGCCAACTAGGCGGTGGTGTTCGAATCCTTCGTGGCGGCCCAAAGGCGGATGTCGAGCTGACGGCGAGGAATAGGGTGAAGAATGAGATGGCGGCTATCTTGATCATCTTTTCTTCAACCTGGAAGACAGTCTCTGTTGATGAATCGCTTGATGTCACGATCTGAAGAGACCTTTCCTACTGATAAAGTTGAGGTGTGTAGCTTGCCAATGACTGCAAGGAAAAAATCATAGACTGCTTTATATAACGAGAAGCCTCGTATAAAAAGTACGGCTTTCAAAAGTACGCAGTACGAGGCCAAATTACACTTGACATTCCGTCACCTTTTTCCCCTTTCTTTCTCTTTTTATATCCTCCTTCTCTCGTCTTTTATGATGCTTGGATCATCGGGTAGCACGAGGTTTTTGCCACATGGCAAGGTCTTTCGATCAGAAGATGTCCAAGAAGCATATCGGGAAGCTAGAATGCTCAATCCACCTTCATATGTACGTATGTATGTATGTATTGCCACCCATCTTTTATCGACGTAACACTGCTCTGGCTACTACCCAGATAGAGAGACAACTGTCCAACGGGTACGTCAGTCGATCAGAGAGAGAGAGAGAGAGAGAGCGTCACAGACGATGGATTCGGCATCTCCATTTATTAGGCCGTGCCCCCGATTCTCTTTCTTTGTCCCGCCGGCTATAAACGGCTCTCGGGGTGACAGCCCGGCCTTGGCGACTGACTGTCCGGCTTTGTGATCCTTATCTTGCTTGGATCCTTACGAGGTTTTGCTGCTTGGGGAGGATTGATGATGTCGGCGAGTCAGTGACGTCTCGAGGGGGAGGCGGCTGCTTCCCTGCGTTCCTCGGGATCCAAGCAGGATGGAGGAGTAGGTATGTGTGTAGATAATTATATCTTATAGACATACATATAATGATTTCCTTTCACCCGTCGGGCCTAGGAAGAGAGTGTCTACATACATATGAGATAGTCGTAAGGTGTCGGAATACCTGAGCTAGTATCCGTAGTACGTGTTGTGTTCACAATTCGAAACCCTACCACGAAGAAAACTACGGATATTATGCTGATAATTGGCCGAGTCAAACATAACCACTTCTTAGCGGCCGAGGTAAGGCAAGCAACTCCTTATTACTGTCTCATGTTTCACCAACTGCTAGCATCCCTCAACTAAATGCCTACCTACTTCCCTACACTCACTACGGATACTACTACTAGATGGTGGATATTTTGCCCCGGGGAAGGCATAGACTAGAGAATGCTGTTCTCGACATCTAGGAAGGGTAAATCGCTTCATTGGATACCTAGTACCTACCTGCCGCCCTTACGAATACCAGACTACTACTAGGTAGGTAGAGGTAGTCGTCTTCCACCGTTGAACTCATCTCATCCCCGGTTACGCCCGAGCAATCGTCCGGCCGTCTTTGAGTTTAGAGCCGTTGTCTCCCCGGCAGAGCCCGGGGCGGAGGCAAGGTCCGTTCTACGGATACCTACCTACCCACTTGCGGCAAGCTGTTTCAGCTCGATACGTGTTAGCTCAACAATGGGCTTGACAGCTCCAATTGGGAGAAGCTTATCTCTCGTCCTCTCCCCCTCTTCCTCCTGCTCCTCCTCCTTCTCCTCCTCCTCATCCCGTCCGTTACCTAGGCTCCTCACTCCTCTCTTCTCTCCTCACTTATTAAGAAGTCAGCCGCTCGTCCGATCCACGTACAAGACCACCCCCGGCTTTCACCACCACCTATCAACTTCAACCGTTTCATTCTCCAAAACCATGCCTCAGCAACCGCCCAAGGCCACTCGGCTCGCCGACCTCTTCAGCCTCAAGGGCAAGGTCGTCGTCGTCACCGGAGCGTCGGGCCCCAAGGGCATGGGCATCGAAGCAGCCCGCGGTTGTGCTGAGATGGGCGCAGACGTGGCCATCACCTACTCGTCCCGCAAAGAGGGCGCCGAGAAGAACGTGGAGGAGCTCAGCAAGGACTACGGTGTCAAGGCCAAGGCCTACAAGTGCAACGTCGGCGACTTTGCCGATGTCGACCGCTTCGTCAAGGAGGTTCTCAAGGATTTCGGCAAGATGGATGCCTTTATCGCCAAGTAGGCCTCTTCCTTTTCCCTTTTTTCCCCCTCTTGTCCCCCCTCCTATAAAGTCACATCGGCCTTTTGCTTACCCGGCGCGCTCCAGTGCTGGTGCCACTGCCAATGCCGGCGTCGTCGACGGATCGGCCGAAGAGTGGGACAAGGTCATTCAGACGGATCTCTCAGGCGTGGCTTACTGCGCCAAGGCAGTGGGCGCCTACTTCAAGAAGCAGGGCCACGGCTCCTTCGTCATCACGGCCTCCATGTCGGGCCACATCGCCAACTACCCGCAGGAGCAGACGTCGTACAACGTGGCAAAGGCCGGATGCATCCACCTGGCCCGCTCGCTGGCCAACGAGTGGCGCGACTTCGCCCGCGTCAACAGCGTGTCGCCCGGTTATATCGACACTGGATTATCCGACTTCATCGACCCCAAGACGCAGGAGCTCTGGCGTAGCATGATTCCCATGGGTCGCAATGGCTTGGCTCAGGAGCTCAAGGGGGCGTACGTCTATCTCGTGAGCGACGCGAGCTCGTACACCACCGGCGCGGACATTATCGTCGACGGTGGCTATACCTGCCGATGAGCGTTTTCTTTCTCGCGGACTGCAAAGGGAGAAGGGACAAGCTGATCTGCCTCGGTGTAATATGAGGTTCGAGTCGGAGATTTTTGCAATCAATAGCTGTCAAAGACATAGGAATAGAAAGCAAAAACAAACGATGTCAACTTAAAGCTCCACCTCGCTTGAATGGTCTGTGTTGTTTGCCAACGTTTTCCAACGGTCTGGATGACGAAGAGGGCTTATTAGGGGGGGTTGCCGTGCCGAGAGACGGTGATGGTCGGAAACAGCTGAGGTTGGAAGCACGCCTTCAAGCCTTTCCCCTCCTGTACAAGAAGAGCGGGGTGGAGAGATGGAGAGTACTTGATGAACACCGTAGATCATCGCCCCAAAGCCAGTATCTAACAACATCCATCATAGCCGAGCTGGTACTCCGATGACATAATTCATCCCAGACGCCTATAAATCTTCTTCTTCCAGGAATGCCTCGTTACACACCCACCTTTCTAACCTCTGCAAAGTGAAAAGCTCTCTCCCTCACATCATCCTCGAGATCACTCAGTCATACCAAGTGAAAGCATCATGGGCGTCACAAAAACCACTCACAAAGCCGGTAGCGGTGCTCAGCCCAAGGCCGGCGACACCGTCACCATCGAATACACGGGCTTCCTGAAAGACGCTTCCAAGCCAGACGGCAAGGGCGACAAGTCGGTCTGTTCAGCCTAGACGGGGTGCTCAGGACTCACCGGCTTCGCAGGTTCGACTCGTCCGTCGGTAGGGGAGACTTTGTCGTCAAGATTGGCGTCGGTCAGGTCATCAAGGGCTGGGATGAGGGCGTCACGCAGATGAAGGTTGGCGAGAAGGCCACTCTGGACATCTCGAGCGATTACGGATACGGAGCAAAGTAGGCGACATACATTCCTACATACGGGCACGACGTGAAGACGGTTGGACATGGAGTGCTGACCGTCTTCCTCAGAGGCTTCCCTGGGCACATCCCGCCTAACTCGGACCTCATCTTGTGAGTTGATACATCCTGGAGACATATCGTGACGTCGCTGACGAGATGCCGTCACAGCGATGTTGAACTCAAGAATGTGAAGTCCTGAGCAGCGCATCATGTTGATGGCGCTGGAGTCATTTGCCGCTCTCTGCCTTTGCTCGACGCTTTAGTTATCTGCAGCCAGACAATTGTGCCTCACACTTGTCGTTTGCAATCACAAGGCTGCCACGCATTCGCTTTTTCAGTGACGGAAAAGGAAGCTCTGTAGTGACAGAAAAGGAAACAAGGGGCCAATTTTGCGCGTTCTCCTTCATGCCTTATCGTAGCCACACTGGTTGATTGGTTGATAAGGGGCTGATGCTCGTCGGTGATGCCAGCATTATCCTTGGCTGGTCAAAAAGAGCTAGATCCCAAAGCACCGTATCGAGGTAATCCGGTCACGATAAGAAGTTGACCAGAGTAGTACAGCGCCCAGACGGCATACTGCATCCACACGCAATGGCGCGACTCGGGATCGAGCAGAAACTGTTCGGTAGCAAGTAAGGAATCCGACGTGGCGAACAAAACGGCGCCTATGGCCACCTGGCTACCGCGCACAGTCACGGCCCCGAGAAGCATGGATAGAATGGCAGTGCAGTAGAGGACGATGGGGAGACGCAGCGCCGGGCCAACTCTCGGCAGCAACGCAAAGCTCATGGCCGGCGCCGCGACCACGGACAAGGCGGCGACCGATCGTCTCCAGCCGAGGTCGTCGTCGGCCCGAATGCCGTCGCCCGAGCGCCAGAGGACTACGCAGTAAAGGAGGTGGGCGACGAGGAAGCTTCCGAGACCACGCAGGAAAGCCTCTTGGCCGGACCAGGAGAGAAAGGCATCTCCGGCGGAGGACAGGACCAGGGCGGCGACGACGAGCGGAGAGGGTGATGGCCCTGATGCGGCGAGGCAAGAGAGGAGCGCCGTCGAGGCTGTCTTGTAGATCGTGCGGGCGTGGCTGGGTGGTGAGCGGACGTGAAGGCCGTAGGCTAGGGCTGATGTTAGGGAGCTTAGCAGTAGGGTTGTCTCGAGGAGGGATGGGTTAGGGGGGTCCATGGCTTGGTTGGGTGAATCAAGGGTGAGTTGACACTGACGGGAGTCCCCGACTATGGCTCTTTGGGCCGAGGGGATTCATATACTGGCGCACATGTGAGACGAGGGCAGATATGATGTCGAAATTCACATATGATATAGATGATATGATTGTACGAACGCACATACGGACACACATGCAGCAAGTCTGAAGACTTCACCTGCAGAGCTGCACGTCGTATTCAGCCATCCATCTGCAGATTTACCTTCACCATTACTGCAACACCGCGCGCCTCGATGGATGAATGACAATTATGAATCCCGAGTTGTTAATAAAGCCCCAGGCGTGGGTCGACCAGCCCCCCCGAAGGGTCCTTGTCAATCCCTATTTGTAAAGTGGAGTACCAAGATAGACTGGCCGGTCTCCAGCTAATGTTTGTTCGCACACGAGCCTCAATGCCGCTGCCAGCGCTAACACCATATCCCCTGTCACTATCTGGGAGATGGGTAGCAGGTTAGTAGGTACACGCCGAGCTGCAAAATAGCACCAGCTTTCTCGTAGCTTGGACCTGCGCTGTGCGAGCCTGACAGGCGCGTGTGCTACCTGTAAAAATTTCAGTAAGCTTTTATCCGTACCTAGGCGCCTCGTGCCTCGGCAGATGATGGCCTGGAAGTAAAGTACCTCACAGGCTCACACAGTCACAGGTAGTACTCGTCATAGTGCGGTGCTACTGCGCCTCTCCACTGCCAGGCACCAGTGAAATTTTCTGGATCGCCGTCCAATTGAAAATGGGAAACTTTTCTCTCTTGGCCCCCCCCCCTCTCCCCTCTCCCCTCTCTCCCCTTCCCCTCCGCCTTCTTCTCCTCCTTCTCCCTCCTCCTCTCTCTCTCTCCATCATGCGTTGGTGAGATGCCAATGCCTGGCTCCGGATCCCTGCCTAGGCCTGCAGCCAGCACAATGATCCCTGTCACGGTATTCTGACGTAGGTACCCAAATACTACCTACGCACACTGGACGCCAAAGGAGGGAAAAAAAAATTAACTGCAGTTATCCCGGCATCATCTCCTTTTCAGCTGCCTTCACAAAATATCCTTCTCACCTTGCGAATACCTCCTGCCTACCACCTTTTCCCTACTACTGCCGAACCGACTTCCTCCCCCTTCTTGCCTCCGTCGGAACCCGCGTCGTCGCTCGTCTAACCTCCCTCTCCGACCTCTTCCGGCAGCACACTCCAATGCCGTAACCTTCGACGACGATAACCCACTTCGCCGTCATGCTCTCCAACTTCATCCTCCCGACCCGCTTCCGCGGCGAGACGCGGCGCGATGAAAAGGTCATGCCCTCGCCATTGGCCAAGAGCATCTCGCCCGTCCTCCAAGCTTTGGCCAAGGTGGCGTGCCATCACCCGATCCACACCATCGTCATCGTCGCCCTTTTGGCGAGTACCTCGTACGTCGGCCTCCTTCAGGAGAGCCTGTTCGACGCCTCGACCGCCATCGGAAAGGCAGACTGGTCGTCTCTGGTCGACGGCAGCAGAGATCTTCTGGCAGGTCCCGACACGGCGTGGAAATGGCACAGCGTCGAGCACGCCGCCGCCGCTTCCGCCCCCAACACCGATCACCTCGCTCTCCTCACTCTCGTCTTCCCGGACTCGCTCGCCACCGACACGTCAAACGCCGCGCCGCGATCGCATGCCATTCCGACCCCGCGCAACCTGTCCATCAATCCCCTCCCCGCCACCGAGAACCCGTTTACCGCATACTCCCAGGACACCATTCTCGCCTATTCTCTCCCCTACAAGCAAGCTGCCGAGTTCGTTTCCGCCATCCAAGAGATCCCTCACGAGCATGCTCAAGAAACAATGACGCGACACGGTCGGGAGAAGAAGACGTGGATCATGAAGGCGGCCAAGGTCGGCAGCCGCAGCAGTCTCGGCCAGTGGCTCGGCAACGCCTGGATCGAGTTCATCGACCTGCTCAAAAATGCCGAGACGCTCGACATCTTCATCATGATACTAGGCTACATATCCATGCACCTAACCTTTGTCTCCCTCTTCCTCTCCATGCGCCGCATGGGTTCCAACTTTTGGCTCGCCACGAGCACCCTGTTGGCCTCCGTCTTCGCCTTCATCTTTGCTCTCTCTGTCACGACCAAGCTCGGCGTTCCCGTCAGCTTCATCCTGCTTTCCGAGGGTTTGCCGTTCCTCGTTGTCACCATCGGCTTCGAGAAGAATATTGTCCTCACCCGCGCCGTTCTTTCCAGCGCCGTCAAGTATCGTTCTCGCCGCTCTCGGGCGCAGGCCTCCAAAGCGGACGGCAACGACAAGGCGCCGACGCAGAGCGTCATTCAGTACGCCATACAAGCGGCCATTAAGGAAAAGGGCTTCGACATTCTCCGCGATTACGCCATCGAGATTGCCATCCTCGTATTAGGCGCCGCCTCCGGTGTGCAGGGCGGGCTGCAGCAGTTCTGCTTCCTCGCCGCCTGGATTCTCTTTTTCGACTGCATTTTGCTCTTCACCTTTAGCACCGCCATTCTCAGCATCAAGCTCGAGATCAAGCGCATCAAGCGCCATGTCGATATGCGCATGGCGCTCGAGGCCGACGGTGTCAGCCGTCGTGTGGCCGAGAACGTGGCCACGGCTGAGGACGAGCTCTTACTCTCCGGCGGACGTTCGTCAGACGAGTCCTCTCTGTTCGGGTCAAACGCCAAGAGCAGCAGCATTCCCAGGTTCAAGGTTCTCATGATCTCCGGCTTCTTCCTCGTCAACATCGTCAACATCTGCACCATCCCCTTCCGCAGTGCCGCCTCCCTGTCTTCCCTGCGATCGTGGGCCGGCGGCCTCGGCGGTGTGGCTTCCAGCCCGCCCGTCGACCCCTTCAAAGTGGCATCCAACGGGCTGGACGCCATCCTCGCGGCGGCCAAAGCCGGCGGCGTGTCGGTGCTTGTCACCATCCTCACTCCGATCAAGTACGAGCTTCAGTACCCTTCGGTGCATTATGGCCTGTCCTCCCCGCCATGCGATGGCGGGCCCGCCTCTTGCGATGGAGCGGGCAGGCTGGACGACTACGGCGTCGGCGGTCGCATGGTCGGCAGTCTCCTCAAGAGCCTCGAGGATCCCGTGCTTTCCAAGTGGATAGTCGTGGCCCTGGCCCTCAGCGTCGGCCTCAACGGGTACCTCTTCAACGCAGCTCGCAGCGGCATCAAGGACCCCAACGTCCCCGACCGAAGCATCGACCGAAAGGAGCTCGCGCGCGCCCAGATGTTCAACGACACCGAGCCGGCCGTCCTGCCGCTGGGTGAGTACGTGCCCCTCACGCCAGCCCGGACCGAGCCTCCGACGCCGTCCTTGTCAACCGATGATGAGGGCGATGCCGTCTCCAAGTCCAAGCCGCAGCCGACGGTGCCCGTCCAGGAACACAGGTCGGTCGCGGAGCTGGACAAGCTGCTGGCGGAGAAGCGCGCGCATGAGATGACGGACGATGAGGTCGTCTCGTCGTCGCTACGGGGAAAGATTCCCGGCTACGCCCTCGAGAAGACGCTCAAGGACTTCACTCGCGCCGTCAAGATCAGACGCATGATCATCTCTCGAACCAAGGTGACCGCCTCGCTCACCAACGGCCTTCATCGATCGAAGCTTCCCTTCGAGCAGTACAACTGGGAGCGCGTCTTCGGCGCCTGCTGCGAAAACGTCATCGGCTACCTCCCGTTGCCCGTGGGCGTGGCGGGGCCGCTCGTCGTCGACGGTCAGAGCTACTTCATACCCATGGCGACGACGGAGGGCGTGCTGGTGGCGAGCACCAGCCGCGGCTGCAAGGCCATCAACTCGGGGGGCGGCGCCATCACCGTGCTGACGGCGGACGGCATGACGCGCGGCCCCTGCATCAGCTTCGAGACGCTGGAGCGGGCCGGCGCAGCCAAAGTCTGGCTGGACTCGGATAAGGGCCAGCTGCTGATGAAGGAGGCCTTCGACTCTACCAGTCGCTTCGCTCGGCTGCAGACGATGAGGACGGCCCTCGCCGGCACCAACCTATACATCCGGTTCAAGACGACGACGGGCGACGCCATGGGCATGAACATGATTTCCAAGGGCGTCGAGCAGGCGCTGAATGCCATGGCGTCGGAGGGCGGCTTCGAGGACATGACGGTCGTGTCCCTGTCGGGTAACTTTTGCATCGACAAGAAGCCGGCGGCCATTAACTGGATCGATGGGCGCGGCAAGAGCGTCGTGGCCGAGGCTATCATCCCGGCCGAGGTGGTCAAGAGCGTGCTTAAGAGCGATGTGGATACGCTTGTCGAACTGAACGTGTCGAAGAACCTGATCGGCTCGGCGATGGCCGGGTCCATCGGCGGATTCAACGCGCACGCGGCCAATATCGTGGCCGCTGTTTTCCTCGCGACGGGTCAGGACCCGGCGCAGGTGGTGGAGAGCGCCAACTGCATTACGACGATGAAGAAGTGAGTTGAGCCATTTGGTGCTTGGATCGGTGGACGCCGCAGCTAACGGATGAACAAGCCTCCACGGGTCGCTTCAAATCTCGGTGTCGATGCCGTCGCTCGAGGTGGGCACCCTGGGCGGCGGGACGATATTGGAGCCGCAGAGCGCCATGCTCGACATGCTCGGCGTGCGAGGGGCACACCCGACGAATCCGGGCGACAACGCGCGGCGCCTGGCGAGGGTGATCGGAGCAGCCGTGCTGGCGGGCGAGCTGTCCCTCTGCAGCGCGCTGGCGGCGGGTCACCTGGTGCGGGCACACATGCAGCACAACCGGAGCGCGGCACCGTCGAGGAAGGCGACGCCGGCTCCTTTGGCCCTTTCGCAGGCCTTGACTAGCACGTCGACGCCATCGCTGAGCGCGGCGGCACAGCAGCGGTCTCGGCGGTGATGGAGAAGGATGCATGCATGCTCGAGTTACGTTCTATAAAAAGAGGGACCAGTGGGGAGAGAGGCATCGATTCATGTCGTTATTCACTCGGGGGTGGTGTAGAAAAGGTAAAAAAGTCGACTAGACTAAGACGAGAGGGCCTTGACCTTGGCCACCTCAGGGCCCTGAATAGAAACGATGGCGACACCACTGGCAACGAGGTCGGGGTCGGGCCAACGATCGGGATAAAAGGGGCGGGTAGCTTCGTCTACGATGTAGGTGACGAAGCCGAGCTCGTTGGCGTGCCTGGCGGTAGCAGCGACGCAATAGTCAGCGGCGAGGCCTACGACGTAGACGTGGGTGACGGCGGCGGAAGCGAGGCGAGCGGCGAGGCCGGAGTCGCAGATGCGAAAGGGGTCAAAGAAGGCCGAGTACATTTCGAAGCGTGGATCGCAGCCCTTGTCAAAGACGGCATCGATGGAGGACTGATGTAGAAAGGGGACGATCTCGGCGCCGGGGGTGTTTTGGACGCAATGGGGCGGCCACAGCGGGTTGACGTAGGACCGATCTGGATCGTCCGGGTGGTGGATGCGGATTTCGGATGGGGGTTTATCCTTGTTGGTGTCGTCGACGTGGTTCGTGACGAAGGAGATGTGATCTGGTGGGTGCCAGTCTCTCGTTGCGATGCGGAGGGTGAAGGGGAGGGTGAGGAGGGAGTTTATGGGGTCTGTGATGGCGGTTGCGTCCGGTACGGCTAGGACGCCATCCTGCGCGGGGATTTTTTACGACTTGATGAGCTGCTAGACTGCTACTTTGAGAAAAGGAGGGGACGAACTGGAGGGCAAAAATCGTGTTGGAAGTCGACGACGATGAGGGCCGGGGTGAAGGGCTTTGACGTTGCCATGATGACTCGGTTTGGTTAGTCGCTTGGTTTGAGGTTAGGCTGGGATGGGCTGGGATGGTGGAGTGGGGAGTGTTACTTGATGATTGTCACGTGGTGGGGTACAGCACATGATTCGCGGGGAAGATAAGACGAGATGAGATCAGATGAGATAAGATGAGAAGAAGGACTGCGTGGCATTCACATGGTTGAAGAACGTGGTTTTTTATACTTTTGTTCCGATTTATGAGCTTATTCTTGTTAACTATATTGGATTAAGTGTGCTATGAGTCTTATGATTGATTTTACATGTTCATGTGCCCTCCCGGCTAATGATATACATCTATAAAATGGCTGGTGGCGATACTGATGAGACAGCCCACGACTGGAAGCGCTTTTTTTCCCAAGGAGAGAAAAAACAAAAGACAGAGAGAGAAGTAACAGGGGAGAGAAGATACAGAGAGAGACGAGGCTCAGAAGAAAAGAGCCGGACATAGGAGAGACGAAGAAAGAAACAAGGCCGCTAAATGACGCTCCTGATGCCATCCATGACCCATCCCGCGAACCGTAATCGTCGCCGAGGAGATGGACAGGGACGCAGAGAGATGAAGAGATAGAGAGACACACAGTGACAGAGTCACAGAGAGACAGAGAGGCAGAGACAGAGAAGGAGAGAACCTCATGCCTGCGCCCACTCCGACCTGTCCCACCTCGGCCCCTCATACTTCGTCTCGTCCGGCCTCATGCCAAGGCCGGCTCTAAACTCCGGCGGGACGAACGGTTCCTGCGACCAGGAGATGACCCTGACCTCGCTGGGCCCCGACTCACCATCCTCCTCCCCGTCCTCGCGGCGCGTCGAGCGAGGGCAGACAAGATTCTTGACGAAGCAGTAGAGTCTCAAACAGAGCCTGACGATGACAAAGATGGATTCGACGAACACTTCTACCCTCCACTTAAACAGCTCGGCTTCCCATTCTTCTTGTAGTAAGATGCGGTCGTAGACGGAGAGCTCCGTTGGCGTCGGTCCGTCGTCGTCGCATCTCTCTTGCCGCGGCGTTTCCTCCCGCTTGACGAGGGGGGCAAACTCTCGCTGCTTCTTCAGCCGAGGGGACTTTTCCACCTCGTCGCAGTCGGAGAATCGAAGGGAGGAGGTTTCCATCAACGAGTTGGTTGAAGACGCTATGGATGAGCGCTCGGAGGAGCTGTTGGACGTCTCTTCCCCCGCTCCTTCTGCCCCTTCATTCCCGGTATGCTCGCCTGAAGACGACGAAGCGGATTCGAGTCCTTGTGATTCGTCCTCGTCATCATCCGCCTGCTCGCTGTTGTCGTCGTATCCAAGAGACACAGAGGGTGATGAAGCCCGTTTCTTCCCCTTTCCGCCATCTTCATCCGTACTCGTCACCGACTTGGTAGCGCGAGTCCGCAAGGAACCATCCCAGTCGAGCGAACCATCCGAGTCTTCCGTCTCGCCATCGTACATCCACCGAGGCATCCTCGCATCAGAAGGAGAAGGGGGAGAAAACGCCCCATCTGCCCTCCCGTCAACCCTCGTCATCACCACCACCTTGGACGCAGCCGACACGGCGGAAGCGCAGCCGTCGTCCGAAGTGGACTCCACGAAGCAGTCTCGGTTGGAGACCCAGCCTTCGTCGATGGGGTCGTTGCGAATCGGTTCCGATGACGGCCCCGGTTGCGGGCTGGACTTGAACCACTCTTCCACCCGCCTCCTCTCGAGGGCGAGCCTTTCGGCGACTTTGGCTTTGAGGTTAGACGACATGGTGGTTTTTGGGAGGAGGGGGGTATTATGGATGAGTGAGGAATGAGGATAATGAGGGATGAGGATGTTGGTGATGATGTTTGTAGTGGAAGGTTTTGTGTGAGAGGATGTGAAGGTAGGAAGGTAGAAGTTTGTGGAGTCGTCGAGAGAGTTTTGATGCTTGTGGGAGAGGGATGAGAGAGAGGATGGAAGAGAGGATGGAAGAGAGGATGGAAGAGAGGATGAAAGAGAGGAGAGAGGATGAAAGAGAGGATGAAAGAGAGGATGAGAGAGAGGATGAGAGAGAGGATAAGAGAGAGGATGAAAGAGAGGTTGAAAGAGAGGTTGAGAAAAGGGGGAAGTAATTAATGTTTGTGACTTGTAAGAATGAGAAAGATGGGAGAGAGAAGACGAGATTAGGAAGGCTACAAGGGAATCAGTCTCAATTTATAGCCACGGACGTTCTTCTCTGATCCCCTCCAAGAGATTCTTTCTCCCCTGTGACTCCAGAAAGAAGACCATCTTCCCGCTTGCACCTGCCAGAGGAAACCCCGGTAACGGATGACGAACACCATGTATCATGCAGTTCAAAAACCAAATTATGGACGGGGGAAGCTACAAGTGTTGACCTCGTCGATGAGAGGAGGTTATTATCCCTCTCTTCTTCTCTAGAGGAAGAAAAACAGAAGGAATCAAGGGAAAAAAAAAGAAAATTAAAGTACGCAATTCTATTATAGGATTTGAAAAGTGGTAGTTTCCTTCCGTTTGATTATCCCTTATTGTTGAGGTCGTGGCTAGGTTCCTATGCACCTTACCCTTCCGTTCATGTAGATGGGAAAGGATATGGCAGGAGTGAGGAGACGGGAGCTCAACAACTTTTTATTTGTCATTGTAAACACGATGAAGGAGACTTTCTCTACGAGGTCAATAGTTGATCGCCGGTTCTCCTTAGCTTGTTCAACAAGATGTAGCTTCTATTGTTGGGGATTTCCCCATGCGTCTTTGTTTGTCTACGTCGGTGTTGACGTGGTGGTGGTGGTGGTGGCCTTCAGGGGTATCACGTGAGGCTACCGACACTACGGACCGAACCCTCGACCCCACTTAAACAAGGAAACCCTGATTTAATTAGCTGGGAGGGGAAAGAAAGAAAAAAAAAGTACGTACCTTCAGGGTTCATCATCATCCTGGACCGCGTTATCCTCACTCCTCTACCGCACCTCTGACGCCTTTCCTGTCCACAGACTTGGGAGGTGTACTGCAGTCTGCGTAGGTTGGCATTAGTTGTTAGTAGGAGAAGGGTTGAACCCTATGCTGATCGATGGCTCGATTGAATTTCACACCGGAATGAAAAGGCGAGGTTGGAAATGTCCCCTCTGGCGGGCATCTTAGCAGCATCTGCCGAGTCTTTTTTAATCAGACTTTCACTCAGAACGTGAGAGAAGAAGTAGCCGTCCTTGTTGTTCCTTCCGTCTTCCTGGAAGCAGTGCATGTTCGAGTCATGATTCTTCCATCTCATCTTCCTAGTTTAGTCTCTCCGCTTGTCGTCACCGACCCCTAGCTATAGGTCCTAGTCTCCTAGGCTCGTACCTATCTCGCCTAGTTCCCTACGGACACTATTTTACTTTCCTTGCTTCATTACGCTAGCTTATCACGTAGAGTCTACCGCAGTCCAATCCTCGATTTCACAGAAGGCATAACTTTTAACCTGCACATCCAAGTCCGACATCATGACCCAACCTCATCCTCATGGTCACCGAGTGGACTATGGTGTCCATCTCCCTCTCCCAATTCCGGGATCAGGCCGCCTAAGCCAGCCTCCTGAAGCTCGAGGTGCAGAGGCAAGTGCCGAGCTGCCAAGGGCCCTCCTGGAAGCATCTGGTCAGACGAGAGCGAGTCCCGACCGACATCCGACTTCAGGGTCTCCTTGACAGAGGACTTGTCAGAGGAACGTTTTTCCGTCTCTTCTTCTTCTTCTTCTACTTCGTTCTCCTCTTGGTCTTTCGTATACTCGCTCGAAGACGAAGCAGGTTCGAGTCCTGGTAGTTCCACCTCGTTATCGTCGTCATCCTTCTCCTCCTCCTCGTCTTGACCTTTGGTGTGGACCGCCTCTCTTGGGTTCGACAGTTGTCTCAGGAGGAAGAGTCTCAACATCCGTAGTTCATGGTCGTTATTGTCCAGAAGGTAGACCTGAAGCGTAAAGGCAATACGCGAAAAGGGGGTCAAAACCCTCGGCGTGGCCCATATGGGAACTTCTCGAAGCCTGTGAGAACTCAATTAGAAAATCTAAAACCAATTTTTTTTTCAAACCTTTGAAAAGGAGAGGAAACGAAATTCATATGGCCAATTGGGAGACTTGCGGCCTACAGTCTGCCGCGAGGACGTCCAGTCCGTTGCTGCTGCC
The DNA here is from genome assembly GCA_003339455.1 of Ophiocordyceps camponoti-leonardi (nom. inval.). Classification (NCBI taxonomy): domain Eukaryota; kingdom Fungi; phylum Ascomycota; class Sordariomycetes; order Hypocreales; family Ophiocordycipitaceae; genus Ophiocordyceps; species Ophiocordyceps camponoti-leonardi. The sequence continues at coordinate 338,899 of PDHP01000001.1, read as the reverse complement.
ATCTCTGCTCGGAAGGGACGAGTCTCGGCTCAGGATGGCGGATGGGTCGGTGGCTGGCGGCGTGTTCATTGCCGGCGTGGGAGGTGAGGCTGTGCCGGAGAGGATGGGAGGTGATGGGCCCGGATAGATGGTTCTGGGGGAGATGGAAGCAGCAGCCTCTTTATCAGACTGGGAATTTTCATTGCTTGGGTATATCCTAGGTGCTCACGAATACAGAGTTGCGGGCACCTCCATCAACTTGTATATATATAAATATATATATTCTATGTATGCATACATGTGTACAGATAGAGACACTGGCAGATATCTACATGCAGCAGCAAGAGGTGACAGCGAATAAGAAAAGATAGATGGCCACCCACTCGAAAGCAAGCGGTCCCGACCATCTGGTAATTGTCTCTCCGACATCCCGGGACGGCCAGCGAAGGAGGACAGGCTGACAGCTACGTATGGACGTACATACAAGGCTAGACGAGGAAACAGCGAGTGCCGATCTCTCCTTGTTGTTGCTGCCGACAGGCCGGGGATCGATGCCGTCTCGTGGCAAGGGTTGGGGGGGGGGGGGGGGGGGTGGAAGCCGAACCGCTCTGTCGGGTCCAGAGACTTTCAGCCGCAGTGCAGTCACTCTAATGCAGTGCAGTGCAGTGCAGTGCAGTGAGGTGTGTTACGGATAGTCTTCCCCCTCTCACCCTCCCTCTTCGTTTTTTCCCCTTCTTCATCCATCTAGGTGTCCATCCATCCATCCATCTCATCCCCAACAGGCTGAGATGACCGGACAAAAAGGAATAGTCATTGGGAAGAAAGAAAAAGAAAGCAAGAAAGAGAAGAGGGGGGGGGGGGGGGGGGGGGGGGGGGGGAGAAAAGGGGGGGGGGGGGGTTGGGGTGGGGGGGGGGGGGGGGGGGGGGGGGGGGGGGGGGTGGGGGTGGGGGGGGGGGGAGGGGAGTCTGGGGGGTCTTTTTGTTCATCGTATCGGCGGCGTTTAAACATCGTGGAAACGACAAAGTATGTATGTATATATGTTATGCGTGTATGTCTGCGTCTGCCTCTCTCCCTCTCTCCCTCTCTATCTCTCTCTCTCTCTATCTCTCTCTATCTCTCTCTATCTCTCTCTATCTCTCTCTATCTCTCTCTATCTCTCTCTATCTCTCTCTATCTCTCTCTATCTCCCACTCGCTCTCTCTCCTTCTACACTCTCTCTCCTTGTATGTACATACGTATATATGTGATGATTGATGGATGAGGGAAAGAGGAAAGGGGGGGAAACCAGGCGATGGAATTACTCATTGTGACTGATATATCATATGCACGTCACGATGTCTTCTTTCTTCCCGCTTTCTCATCTCCCCTTCTTCCCTTCCCCAAGTCCAAGCCTGTACCTCCCTCCCCCCCCCCTCTGTCCGTCCTCTCCGCTCCCGCTCTCTCTCTTGCGTCAACACAGCGGTTGCAAGAGGAAGAGTTACAGAAGGAAAACAACAAAACATAAACGACTCGCGACACAAATAATCCAAGAAAAAAGGGAGAGGTGGAAGGGGGGAAGGGGATACGGGGGGATGGGAGTATGTAGACTTGCGCTTGAGTAGGTAGACTTGCGCTTCACGACGTAAAACGAGGGAATGAGACGTGCCATGGGAATACAAAGCTTCTTTTCCCTCATCGTACAGAGAGACCACCTCTCCCCAACCCATACATTGTACGTCTACGTTAGAGCCCAAGACTGGCGACGGAAAAAAAAAAAGGTCACAAACTCATGGTCAACCACTCCCACTCTTGCTGACAACTCGGGCTGCCCCTCGGCACGGCTGCATGTTGGTTGACAGGCATCAGTCCGCATGCGGGTGCAGACGGCGTCGGCCTCTGCGGGCCAGCGCCGAAGCCGCCCGCCAACATCGTTCCGGATATCGAGCCCATGGCCGAGGCATGACCCAGAGACCGGGCCACGGCGATTTCGGGCGACTCGCCGAGCGCGTCCAAGTCCATGCTCGTCGACGAGTCGGAGCCGACGCTTTTGCTATGACGCCGCTGGCGTTTAGATGACGCCGCCGGGGACCGGGACGACGACGACGACGACGAGGCGCCCGGGCCCGGTGTGGCCTTGGGCGGAGCCGCGGCGATGGGCACGGCGCCTTTGACGCCCACTGCGGCGACCCCGACGGCCGAGGCACCGATATTGGCGAAGTGGCTCGTCGGCGTGCTGCTCGCCGTGTTGGTTCCCGAGCCCGGGCCACCGCTGGCCGGGCTCTCGCTGCCTTGAGCGGCGGTGGTCACCCGACCTGGCGGCGGGGGCGGGGGCGATGTGGCTGTGGGCTGTTGAACGCTCTTGATAGCCGTCGTCGACATGGACAAGGTCGAGCTCTTGCGCGAGGCGGCGCCGGAGCCGCTCGCGGTGGTGCTCTTCCGCGCCCGTCCTCCGCCGGAGCCGCCGGAGCCGTTACCGCCAGCGCCCCGGTTCCTCTTCTTGATGATGTCCGTCTTGAGGCTGAGTGGCCGGACAACGCCGTGCAGCTTGAGGAAAAGACCGCACGCATTGCAGAGCGGCTGCCCGTCGGGGTTGCGTCGCCACAGCGGCGTCGTCTGGGTGAAGCAGTTAGTACAGGTCGTGGGCTGACTGCCATCATTCTGACTGCCGCCAACAGACGGCAGGTTGGTGGAGGACGACTCGCGCTTCGGGCCTGGTGAGGAGGGTCGGCTCGGCGCGACAGAGGAGAAGCCGGACATGACGCCCTGCACGTCACCGCCGCTGGGTGACGCCGGCACAGACGACGTCGGCTGCTCAAAGCCGCCGCTGCCTAACTTGGCGGCCAGGTGGGAGGGCGTCGAGGCGTTGCGCGGAATCCTCTGCGGGTGCGCGTCGTTGGCATGCCGGAACGACTGCGAGTGGGACCGGGCCAAGCCGGCGTGGTCCCATTCGCCGCCTCCGCTCTCGACGTAGTCGGTGGTGGTGGCACCTATCACGACCTGCTTCCGCGGAGGTCCTCCTGGGAAGCGAGCCGCCTGGGTACTGAACTGTCCCGGGAGCGACGCATCCCAGCCGAGGTCGTCGGCTACCGATGACATGTCACCTTGGGCGCTCATCCGGCGATCAGCCAGCCCGCTGCCGTCATCGTCGTCCGAGTCTCCGCCAAAGGCGAACATGGTGTCCTGCCGCATGGCGGACGCGCCCGGACCGTCGGACTGGAAAACGCGGATCGGGTCGACATGCCCAAAGGAGCCCGGCAAGGCCTCGAAGGCGGAGAGGGCCTCCGGTCCGGGCGCTGCGGGAAGAAACATGCCGTTGCCGGAGTGGATGGTGCCACCAGGGTGCGAGCCGCCGTACAATAGGTGCTGATCCGGGCCCATAGTGCCCGTCATGCTCTGGGAAGCGGGCTGCTGGAAGCTTTGCGAGCGATGCGAGCCGAGGTAAAAGCCATCGTTTTCGGCAATGGGGATCGGGGTCGAGACGGTCGACTGGTAGGCTGAGCCCGTAGGCGAGTAGATGTCTGCCGTGTTGAGGGACGAAGAGGGCAAAGAGGAAGGATAGTTGTAAAACGGTCCGTGGGGTATCATTGGCGAAGTTGAAGGAGAGAAGGAAAAGTTGTGCGGAAAGGGGGCCCCGGCATTGACAATAGGGTCGCTGTCCATGAAGGTGTTAATGTGGTAGGGAAGGGCCGGCTGACCAGGTGGCAGCTCCTGGGGTTGTTGTTGCTGTTGTTGCTGCTGCTGCTGCTGCTGCTGCTGTGGTTGTTGTTGTTGTTGTTGTTGTTGTTGTTGGTGGTGGTGGTGGTGATGGTGGTTGTGCATGGCGGCGGCGGTGTCGAGAGAGTATCCGTGGAGATCGGGGTCAGGGTCCAGGCTGTGAGCACCGCCGGCGGCGCTGTTGACGGCAGACACATGGGGTGAGAAGTCTGCGGGTCGCTTTCGGTTCTGATGGGAGGGGCAGGAAGATTAATTCAGCATGTGATGCGCCGAGGTGGCAGTCTCGCCCCCTTTTTTTCCTCTCCCCATTTTCCTCTGTTCCTTTTCGGACACGATGGGGCCGGGCGGTGTGGGGAGGGGAGGGGGAGGGGAGGGGGAAAGGAGATGTTATAGGACTATAGGAGAGTGCAATGTATGTATAACACGCAGAAAAGGAAACGGAAGAGAGGGCCGGATAGGGTTACACTCACGCGACGCTCGTCAATGCTCGTCTTGCGATGGTGGCGAGTGACGTAGTGGAATTCGTCGTTGTCGGGTCGCTGGTAATGGGGTACCGACTGGGGGACGAATTGGCCGACCGAGTCCCTGCGCAGCTTTATGTCGATGGCGGCGGACGGCGCGTCGTCGGCGGCCTTGGGCGGGCGCGGCGGGGGCGACATGAGGCCCTGGGAGGGCGATTCGGGCCGGTCGGATATGTCGACGTCGTCGAGGTTCATGGGATCGGCGGCGATGGCAGCGGCAAACTCGGACGTCTTGCGCAACTGGGCGATGCCGCTAGGAGGGTTGGCAGTCGGCCTGGCAGATCATCATGTCGAGTCAGTTGGGCGGACGAGGTATTCGTGCGGCCGATAGGCACACAGGCGAGGCAGCACCGTACCTGCAGTGATCCGAATCGCGGGCGGGGCAAGGGGCATCGACGTGCTTCTGGCGGAGCAAGTTGAGGCTCATCATGCGCCAGGTGAGGTTCTCCATGCGGTGCTGGTTGGGCAGCTGCTGTTTGGTGGTTTTGAAGAATTTCCAGACCTGGGTGACGAGGGGGTCGTCGCGCTGAAGCTCGTCGACGCTGTCGGCCGAATCGGTCATGAGCGAGGGGAAGAGGGCGGTGCCGAGGACGTCGTCGCCGGGGGGACAGGTGTCGGCGTCAAGGCCATTCGGGGGGTCGGGGTCGGGCCGGCGGGGGAAGCGGAAGTCGTGCTCTGTTGTCGTCGGATGCGAGGCGACGAAGGGCCTGGACGTGGCCGTGGAGGACGCTGTGCTGGCAGGCATGGCGGGCAGGCGGGCGGACAGGCGGGCGGACACACGGGCGGACCGCGGCGGGGTAGGAGAAGGAAGAGAAGGAAGAGAAGGAGGCGAAGGAGGATGAGGAGGAGCGGGCGGAGGAGGCGGAGGAGGAGGAGGAGGGAATACACACTCTCTCGGTGGGCGGCGATGGACGGATGGATGAGCGGAACGGAAGGCGGCGGGGGAGCTCCTCCAAGGCGACAGGCCAGACAGTTTAGACGGGGAGAGTGAGCGACGATGAGGGGAACATGAGCCAAGAGAGAGTGGGAGGGAGAAAAAAAAAACCGAGGAGCGCAGGAATGTCAGGGTCGGCTGGAGACCGCCGGGGTGAGGGTGAGGGGGGGGGGGGGGGGAGGGGAGATGGCGAGTCGTAGTAGGGCCTTGTTGGTGCGTGGTTTCCCATCTTTTTCCTCCCCCACCTCCTCCACAGCGCATGTGCGTCCTGGGCGCTGGGCTGATGGCGGTAGGCCGAGCCCGCCCAGTGAAAAAGTGGCGGCGGGGAGGCAGATAGCGGGGACATGCAGAAACCCTGCAAGATGTGTACCGGGTTGAGCAGAGATACCACACCGAGGGCGATGCTCATGGGTCAAAGCTTGTACTTCTTAATAAAGCTACTTCTCTGCTTCCTTCTGTTAGGTCTGGAGCTATCACCGCCAACTCCCTGTATGTACATATGTGCAGCCATCGAGCGGGGCACGACGACGCTTTTCAGCACCAACCTACCCGGGAGCCAAGACGGGTGTCTATACATAGTACATACATACCTCTGGGACGCGGTGCCACGAGGAGCCTGGATGAATGTTCAGAGCTTTATCATCGTCTTCCATGTGGCACAAGGCAGGTATCAATTGGTAGGCCTGTATGCATTGATTTACTTTGTCAACGGAAAGCTGATTTTGGCACTCCGGAAGGGGAGGGGGGACTGCAATATGGGGAAGCGCGGCATGGGGGTGTAGGGCATCATCCATACCTCCTCCACACACATTCTACTGCATACATACATACATACATACATACCTACAGACACATGCTACGATACAGACACTCACACTCACACAATCACACACACACACATAGGCACATACAGACACACCTCGCACATACATATATCCCTTGCAAAGCCGCCCAGCTCCTTGGTGCGAGTTCTTGTTCGCAAAGCAGCACAGACCTACCGTTCCTCTTCTTCTTTTCTCTCTCTCTCTCGCCCCAGGAGGGTCGGGTCGATGTAAGCTGGCTGCCACACCACCCTCCCGTGCCGTTACCAGCGCCACGGGCAGCACAGAGTGCGATACCACAGCATGTGCGACGGCGGGACACGCTTCTCCGTGGCTGTCAGCGGCGGGCTTTGAGTGGTGATGAAATGGCGTCATCTGTGCTTCTTCCACGCACCGTTCCACCAAGAGACTTGTGTTTGTGTTCGAGGAGTTGTTGGCAGGGAAATAGTCTTTGAAAACGAATGGAAACGCAACAAGTACGGATAGACGCCAGGAGGAAACGTTATAGCACATGTGTACCTACCTACCTACATACATACATGCTTGCAGACCAGCGTCCACCAGCATGAACGTTCGTACAGATACAATGATGGACCGAAACACGGTGCTCTCACATGCTTCATGTATCCGTACAATATACGGGATATGTATGTATGTATGTATGTATGTATTGTCTGTATGTAAATCAATACAGGCAGCCAGACAGAAAGACAGTTTAGACAGACAGACGGAGAGCCATCACACAAAAGTGCCTGCCTGCCTGCCTGCCTGCCAGTATGTATGTATGTTGTATGTACGGATAAGTACGGATATGAATGTACTATTTACCTACCTCCCTGCTACCCAGGGTCTTCCTATCAGGGAGGCTACTATTGTCAGACGTCGTGTCCCGATGCAGCTCAGACGCAGCCGCCTTCTTCCCTGCCGTTCCTTTTTGCATGCGCCTCGGCCGGTGAGTCGACTTGGTGGGAAGCCAAGCCAACCCCCCTCCTTTTACCCCACACGCATGCGCGCACACACACGAGCTGACTGACTGGTACCGTATTCTCTCGAAAAATTGGGAATGACGCTAATGCAAGAAACCCCCCTGTAAGTGCCCCAGGCCTCACAGTATCTGCTGAACGGGTCAGTGTCACGGATAAAAGACTACGATGATCTTGCCCTCATACAAATCAGCAGCAGCGTGGATAGTGCGGCCCTGTATCGATAGACAGGCATCCTGCTTTAGCGTCATTCCCAATTTTTCGAGAGAATACGGTAGTGGTTGACTGGAGAGGTAGGTAATTTGCCGTGCGTGGTGGCTGGGCTCCTTATTATGTACAAGGGGGGTTGCCTGGTTGATGAACGTCCGCAGATGCTCGTTATGAATGTTGATAAAAAGATGCGGTTATATAAAAGTATAACACATGCATTGTACGGATACATGTATGTACGGATATCCTTCAGAAGTATTGCAAAGTCTGTGAAAACCGAAGATTGGGGCAGAAGCCAGCAAAAAGCTGCGGTCAAAGAAAGCAAAAGAAGCTTAGAAATAGAGACAGGGCCCATCCTGACTTTCATCCTTGCCCCGATCAAGCCTAGGTAGACAAGGGCCACAGCAGCCAGCCCGCTATAAAAAAGAGTATTACTATTGAGTGCACCCAGAATCTCTAGTGAGTGAACCCTACATTTATATCAAGTTGTTACTGCGCAAGGGTTCCGTCAAGAGAAAAAGAAAAAAATTGGTTCTTGGCAATTCCAAATCGCGCGGCGGATTGGGTACGAAGACGGCTAGTGCGACACGTGCCCCTCCTCCGCCGCGGGCGGGCCGATCGCCGGCGACCGGAGCCGGCATCGGAGTCGAAGAGACAAAAAGAGTCGTCCATTTCGGGCTCATGTCGGCTCGATGACTTTGGCGGGCGCGTTTGCTTCGCAACTCGACGTCCCGAGCCTCGGCAGCGTAAAAGCGAGAGCCCGGCTTGGCTGTGGCACGTACATACATAGTATGTACGCCACTTACGATTACCTTTGTAGGTCCGTGGGATGGATGAATATTGAGTGCTCATGGCCGTCCCGATGCCAAGCCTTGTTGCTGTCCTTTCCCCTCCTCCACCCCCTCGTCTCATCCGATCCGTCGGTCTCGACGACTGGCTGATGTTGGGAGAGACCATCTCTCTACGCGTCATCTACAATGTATGTACGCACGTCCTTCATTGTACATGCTGTCTTACCACCTTTTCTCTCTCTCTCTCTCTCTCTCTCTCTCTCTCTCTCCCCCCCCTCCGTTTATCCACGTGCCGGCCTAGCTTCTTAAGACGGCTGAAACTAGGACTGCAGGTGGCCTCAACGACCGAGATAGAAGAAGAAAGGAAAAGATCGGACAGGGCAATTTTCATTTTTTTCAAGCCTTCTAGAACAGCAGCCATATCCCCATCGCTCGGACGGTCCCTCGATCTGATGACTCGCGGGATGCCCTTTCGAGAGGTGTGTGTGTGTTTGTGTGAGAAGAATGAGAGAGAGTGTGTGCGTGCTTTAGTCGGGAAGTATGGCCGAGTTGCTACCGCATCCCTATCCCTAGCGGCAGAAGGGACCGTTACGGGGGGGTGGGTGTGGGTGCCTGGAAGCAATCTATCACTGCCTGCCTTGTCTTGCACAGACAGGAAGCCGAATCAGCCGGGGATTCCTATGTTGACATTCGCAGCATAGTGCTGATTAGAGGAGACGAAGAAAGACGCTGTCGTCACCTCTGAGCCCCTTTGGATGGGTTGCTACAGCTTCTCACACGAATGTACAGATATTATCGCCAGGCTCGATCAAGGGGTGCACGCCATCTTCAAAAAGCCGTCTCCTCGGCGGAACCACACCTGAGGGAATATCGCCAGCTACCTACCCAACCACCCACCTGCTCTCACACCAACCCAGCGCTGGTTCGTGGGGTACGTCAAGGAGAACAAGAAGAACAAGCAATGCGCTGAATCCAAACGGAAGAACTTTGGGGGTAAATGTATTGACACCCCCTAACCCCCCCCCCAACTTTCGACCGAGAGGGTTGCCCGGTGTTATGGCTTGACCCAATCAGTTTCCCCAGCCATATCTGACATGTCTACGGATATCCTCCCGTCAATTCGAAGCTACCCTCCTCCTAAAGCGCCCGCTGCATGCCCTCATGACATGCTTGCAGAGAGCAGGAGCACGTGCGGCAACCGGCCCTAAGCGCCTGTAACCAGCAAAGACGAGGAGGAGCTTCTGTCTTTTTTTCTTCTTCTTTAACAAATGAGTCTTTTTTTCCTTGTCGAAAAGCCATGTGTCGCTTACTTGCTTTCTGCGTGTCTACCGGTTGCAGCTGTCACTGTCAGAGGAGGCCCTAGTGCTGATCTTTTCCAGGAGAAGAGACGATTCTGGAGGGTTCGTTTTGCCAGTCCCTTCCCAACCTTTTAAAGTCTCGTCTCGGATGAGGAGACGAGGCGAGAGTCGACGACGAATATGGCCCGGCTGGCGTTGGATGCCGCATGTGACGAGATGAATGAGGAATAAGTCGAGCTTTACCGAACCATGGTTCTGACCCCCTTGTCTCTCCGTCTGACAACGCGCCGCTAAGCTCGGCTATCTACAAGATGGACTCGCGATCTATGTAGAGCATCGAACCGTTGCTATTTCTTTTTCGCAGCATCAATGCACTGTGAGCCTGTTGGTAGGGCCGCTGCAAGGAAGTCAGGCAATCCTTACAAGGTCCTGCAACCCTCCAGCTGGCTGTATAGTCGATTTTCCCACCCTCCTCCTCCCTGTTCCCGAGAGAACAAGACTACTGTATGTAAGTCAAGTTCTGGAGCGGTAAAGACGGCAATAGCCGCGCCCGCTTGACTGCATGTTCGTGACTTGTCCAATGAACAAGGGGTCCCTTGGATTGTGGAAGACATTGAAGCCATGCTTGTCAACCAAAATAGTTACGACGACATGTATGTAGGTTGGAGCGAAGTGAGGTGGGTGAGGTGTAGACTGTAGCCGTGTAGGAGGCCGGCGGAGAGGTGACGAGGCTTAGTCAGCAAGACGGCAAAAGCACAAGATCAACGTCACTCTCGGTCAGACTCGGCAGAACATCATCACTTCACGATGCCCAAGGAGCGAAATTTCAACCCGGTACAGGCTCAGCGCAAGGCCGACAAGGCGCGGGCCATCAAGAAAGGTGAGCGAGCGAGCGGGCGTGGTCAAGCGCAGAAAATGTTTAGCAGTAGCGGTCGCTGACGCACTGTTCTCAAAAAAATGGGTGACCAGGCAAGGCCGAGGTGCAGGAGAGGCGCAACGAGAAGCTCGCGCGAAAGAACCCACAGCGAATCCAACGACAGATCGATGACCTCAAGGAGGCGGAGAAGCGGGGCGACAAGCTCTCGCGACATGAGGAGCAGGTGCTGCAGGGCCTGGAGAAGGAGCTGAAGGCGGTGACGCGGGCGAGGGAGGCTCTCGGCGACCGGGCACCGACATTGTCCCGGCGGCGAGACGACGATGAAGGCGTGCTGGGAAAGCGGAGACGCGACGCGGGCAGCGACAGCGACGAGGACGAGGAAGTGACGGCTGAGGTGCGGAATATTCCCATGCCGCGAGACACGCCGCCTCCGATACCGCGGGAAGTCATGGACAGATGGTATGCGAGAAGAAGGGCACGAAGGGGGGAGACGCAGAGAAGAAGCGAGCCGGCAGGCAAGAAGGAGGAGACGACGACGACGACGACGACGACGACGAGTACAAGGACAACACCGCCAGTGGTCGAGCACAAGATCGTCTACGAGTCTAAGCCTGTGATGCGCGACCTTCAGAAGGAGGCCGTTTCGGCATTCGTACCGACGGCGGTACAGATCAAGATGGCCAAGGGACGCGGACGGGCCGGCTTGATGGAGCCGGACGAGGCGGAGCAGCTGGAGCGACAGGGCTATCTCTCGTCGAAGAATGCGACGGTGGAAGACGGTGAAGAAGAAGAAAAAGAAGGAGAAGAGGGAGACTGATGACGACGACAGGTGAAGCCACGCGACAAGGGGTTATGATTTTTTTTCTTTTAATTTATTGTTCCTTGTACATATGTACATACATATAGACATACATGGTACATATATCCCGGCTGATGGTTTTTATTCTTCTTCTTCTTTTCTTCTTCTTGGGAGACCCAGACACGACTAAATTTGATGGCCGCGGACCCCAGAGAGGGTTTCTTATTTTCTTTTTTCTTTCTTCTTCGCAAGCAAGATGGTGAAGAAGAAGAAGAAGAAGAAGAAGAAGAATGGAAGCATCGAAGTGAGATGGAAGAAGAAGAAGAAGAAGAGGAAAAAGAAGAAAAAGGAGAGACAAGAGAAAAGAGAGAGAGAGAGACACACAGAGAGGGAGAGAGAGAGAGGAGGGAGAATCCAAGACGAGACCGGTCAGTCGACGGGGTGGGTCCCCTTTCTTTGACAGGTCAGATGTTGTTCATAGGCATCTGGAGAGGGTCCAGTCAGGACTCTCTTTCCAGGAGGGATGATGGATGGATGGATAGATGGATCATGACGAGGATGAGAGAGGAGGAAGAAGAGGAAGAAGAAGAAGTGATTAACCAATAACAGGGGCCGTGAATTCCTCTCTTGGAGTCGTTCCTTTTTACCAGTACCTTGGGTTCCCCTCTCTCTTCTCTCTCTCCTCTCTTTCTTTCTCTCTTTCTGTCTCCGTCTCTCTCTCTCTCTCTCTCTCTCTTTTTGTTGAAAAGGGTCGGAAATTGACGCCGTCCTATCCGTACCTAGTTCTTGTTACGAATATCCATTACGAACATGCCATGCATGTACAATGTAGGCATTTATGTAGGTAGGCATTTAGGCGCCCAGCTAATGCCCATCCGCCGTGGAACACCGGTCTCCGCTCCGCTCGGCGGCGAAGCCCGATCGTGAAAAAAAAAAAAAAAAAGCGTCTTCTTCCCTCCCCCTCCCCCCGCTTCTTCACCCCTTCACCCCTCCCCCCCAGCTGGTGGTGGATCACGGTCTGGGGGGGGTCGCGACGAGAGAGAATGGCTCTCTATATTTTCCTCTTGAATTTTTCTTTTTTCCTTCTTTCTTTACTTTACTTTACTTTTTCCTTCCTTTTGATTTGGCGCCGGGAGTCGTCGATTCTATGACTTGTTCTTTTCTTCAACCGTTTCTTCTCTCTCCACTCGTCATCTATTTTCTTTTCTTCTTCTTCTTCTTCTTCTCGATCCTTGATATCGAGATTCTTTTCTTTCTTTTACTTTACCGCTCTCTCTCTTCTCTCTCTCTCTCTCTCTCTCTCATATCATGCTTTCTCTCTGATGCCATATATTCCCCTTCTACAACTCATAATACACTACATCGGCATACAGTAGAGGTATTTACCGAGTTTGGATTTCCCCCCCCCCCCCCCTCCCTTTCTCCCCTCTTTTCGTCCTTCTATCACATCTCAAGTACATACGGATAGGGCAAGATAACTTTTTTTGCGTCTTCTTTCTTTTACATTCATACATAGGTATACAACATACAACATAAACCCTCTGATACCTACTGCTGGTTGAAGAGAGGAGGGGGGAAAGGAAGGAGGATATAATAACTTTCAGAGGCCTGACTGGCAGCATCAAATAGGGAACGAAAAAAGGGGGGGAAAGAAAAAACTCTCTTTTTTTTCCTTTCCTCCTTCTCGTTATTTCTTTTTTGATACCCTCTGCATATTTTTCCCTCTCGGTGTTTTTGTTTTTTTCTTTATCATGGATGTTCATCAGCTTCATTCGCCTGCGATTCACCATGTCGATAACGACGATGACGATGACGATAATGATCATGGTGCTCGATATCATGCTGATAGCGCCGCTACCTCGACGATGACGACTACCTCGTCCATCATGGCTGACGGCTCCGTCGCCATCTTACCTCGTGCGGCTTCGACTTTTACTTCGGCTCCGGTTACGACTGGTGGTGGTGCTGCCACTACGGCTCCGGCAGCGGCTACGATTTCATCTCCCGGCGCCTCCTCGTCAGGAAGAGGTAAAAACGACGACGACGACGACGATGACGATGAAGACGACGAAGAAGAAGAAGAAGAAGAAGAAGAAGAAGAGGATAGAGGAGAAGAACAAGAAGATCAACAACAACAACAACAAGGTGAAGCAACCGGATCCGCCCTAGAGAAACGTGCCTCATCCGCCTCATACGAAGAAACGTACCCCGAAGGCGGCCTCCGAGCCTGGCTCGTCGTCCTCGGAAGCTGGTTCGCCATGGTGTCGTCCATGGGGCTGATGAACACCGTCGGCATCTTCCAGGCCTACACCCTCCGCCACCAGCTCCGTCATCACAGCGAGGGCACCGTCGGATGGATCTTCTCGACCTATACCTTCCTCTCCTTCTTCTGCGGCGTCTACATCGGTCCCGTCTTCGACAAGTACGGGCCTAGGTGGTTGGTCGTCGCCGGATGCGTGAGTACCTTTACCGGTGTGATGATGATGAGTTTCTGCCGAGGTGAGAGTTTCCTTTCCCCCCCCCCCCCCTTCTAGAATGGATGAAAGTGTCTCTCATCACATAGAAACAAACAACACCAGAACTATGGCAATTCGTCCTCTCCTTCGGTCTCCTCGCCGGCTTCGGAACGTCCCTCCTCTTCACGCCCTGCATAGCCGCGATAGGACACTGGTTCCGTCGCCGACGAGGCTTCGCCACCGGCATGGCCTCCACCGCCGGCGGCATCGGAGGCATCGTCTTCCCCCTCATGCTCACCTCCCTCTTCGAGTCCGTCGGCTACGCCTGGGCCACCCGCTGCCTGGCCTTTACCTGTCTCGCCTGCGGCCTCGTCGGCGTCTCTCTCGTGAGGTCTCGTCTCCCCCCCGCCACGGACGCTACCGCCCATCCGGACCTCAGGATCCTGAGACAGGTCCCCTTTACCCTCACCACCGTCGCCATCTTCCTGCTCGAGTTCTCGCTCTTCATCCCCCTGACCTTCATCTCCACCTACGCCCTCCAAATGGGCTTCGACCAGTCCTTCGCCTTTCATCTCCTCCCCATCATGAACGCAGGCTCCGTCGTCGGCCGCGCCTTACCGGGCTACTACGCCGACGTGGTCGGACCCGTCAACACCTGTCTCGCGTCGGTGCTCCTCTCCCTCGTCGCCTGCGTCTGCGTCTGGCTCCCGCTGGGCCACACCCCGGCCGGCATCATCGTCTTCTCCCTCCTCTTCGGCTTCGCCAGCGGCACGAGCATAGCCATCGCCCCCGTCTGCATAGGCCGCATGTGCAAGACGCGCAACTACGGCCGTTACTACGCCACCACCTACACCGTCGTCTCCTTCGCATGCCTCCTCGGCGTCCCCATCGGCGGCTCCATCGTCCGGGCTAGCGAGGGGTCCTATACCAGTCTCATCGTCCTCACCGGTGCCGTCTACGTCGGATCCGCCGTCTGTATGATGGGGGCTAAAGTGTGGCAACTTGGTTGGAAGCGGTGGCTTGCCGTGTATTGAGGATCAGCATCTTTCTTCTTTTTTTTTTCCACATGGCCGTCATCATCAACATCATCATCATCATCAACATTCTTCTTCTTCTTCTAAGCAGCCACACGTCTTCATATTTTCTTTTCTTTTTTTCTTCTTTATGTTTCAGGAACATTCTAAAAAGATTCTCGGTTATTCTTCTCGATACCCCCGTTTTTGCCCGGGGAGCGTTCATAAAGGGGGGAGGGGGGTTTCGTCTTCTTTAAAAAAAGGGGAGGAAGGGAAGGGAAGGGGTTAAGCGAGTTGATGAATGACGGCGTCTTTTGGGGAGGCGGACAAGGTAAAAAAAGGGTAAGACAGATACAATATAAATAGGTACTATAAAAGAAGATGTATGAATGTCTCTAGGAAAGAGGAAAGAAAAACGTGTGAGAATATCCATCCGTAAGAGTGAAGAAAGAAAGAGAGAAGAAGGTGATGTCCTCACCCTCATCCTCATCCTCGTCAGCAGAGAAGAAGCAAAGAAGAAGTAGAAAACCGTGTCTCACGGCGTAGACGAGACATGGCTTTTTTTTCTCAATCATCGTCATCATCATCATCATCATCTAGTAGTAACTTCTATACCTGGTTTCCCTTTGTTTTCTCCTCGTCTTTCTCTCTCTCTCTCTCTCTTTCTTTCTCTCTGGGTTCCTTTCTTCTCTACTATGTACTCCCCATCCCCTTACTCTGCTTAATATGTGCATCATGTAGTTCCGCAACAGCCGGGATGATGAGAGCCTCAATCTCAGCATCCGGATCCCCAGGAGGCAACTTTTCCAAAGGCAACGGCCTCTCCTCCTTTTCCCTCTCCTTGTCCCCATCCGTACCCGTAGCATCATCACCATCATCATCATCGTCATCAATAGCGGCGGCAGCAGCAGCAGCAGCAGCAGGTAACCGAACCCACCGAACAGGCTTAGGCTCCGGCTCAACAAAGACAACCTCCCACTTCCTCGTCGACAATAAATTCCCGATGACAAGATGATGCTGGTACCGACGAAGCGAAGCCCTCGCCTTGGCAATCAGCATCGAAGGGTCCGTCTCGAGCTTATACGAAACGATCAACCCCTCAGGCGCCCACCCGTCGACGAGGCTCTTTAAAAACTTGGGCACAGGATCGAGATCGACGACGAGCCGACGTCCCTTGCCGCCGTTTTCCCCCGACTGCAGCTTGTGCTCCGCCATCCGCTCCGGCGGCACGAAGAAATCCGACACCGCGGCGGCGAGGTAGAGTAACGCTCGGGGTCCCAACGGTCTCATCAGCCTGGCCAGCGCCCGGAGAGAATGCAGGTAATCGCCGACGGTGACGAAGGTGAGCGGGAGGAGGAGATGATCCTGCTGCGCCGCCCTATACTCCGCCAAGACGCGAGCCACGCGCTCGGCAGAAGCAGCCTTGACCCTAACCCCAACCCCAACCCCAACCCCATCGCCAGCTTTTCCCGTCGTCGTCGTCGTCGTCTCCAAAAGGTCCAGAACACCAGCGTCGTCGTGCGCCGCCAAATGCCGCGCAAAAGGCTGAAGGCTAAACTGCCGATGGAGGAAGATGACGGCGTAGCCCGAAGCCAAGAGCTGCTCCGCGCTCGTCGCCCCGCGCGTCCCCGCGCTGAAGTTGTCGATGAAGCGCACCGTCTGTCGCTCGAGGGGCACCGTCGTCCCGCCCGATGTCACGAGCGCTACCCTTCGTCCGCTAGACGCGTGTTCGCCGATGAAGCTTCGAGCTCGGCTCGTCAGCGATTCGAGGTGGGCGGGTGGAGGCGTGGCGTCGAAATAGGCCGCCTCCGAGGCTGAAGAGTCCATTGTGGGAAAAAAAAAAAACACAAGAAGTGTTACAAGTTGTTTTTCGGAGAAGAAAGAGAGTCAAGAGGAGGTGAATTGAAGCCAGAGTGTCATCGTGTGTTGTATCATTGTTGTAGTATGCATGTGTTGAATGCCAGGTCGCCAGCTTATAGATAGGTATGTATGTACGCGTGCTCACGACTACAGAGCAGCTCCCATCCCGGCCGAACACTTGTTTTTCGTCCTCGTCATTGTCCTTGTTGTTGTTGTTGTTTTCGTTCTTCTTCTCTTGATGAATCATTTCTAGTACCTACTACATACATACAAACTTACATAAGAACATGCCCATCTCTAGATGCCGTCATTCTCCCATCTCGACGAGAGAGGAGAGAAAGAGAGAGAGAGAGAGAAAGAGGAAAGAGAAAAGCAGAGAGGCAGAGAGAGAGAGCAGACAGAGGAAAGAAGAGAGTGATACATGGAATATAACAACTCCCTTTCTCCTCTCCATCCCCCCTTCGTGATTCTCATTTCCCCAACCGCCACGCCCGCAGCGGCAACGCCTGCAGATGCATCACCTTGGGCCGGATATACCAGAAAAAGGTCACGACTCCAAAGGCCACGCACAGCATGTTGACGGCGTGGTAGCCGTCCCGCAGCACCTCGCACCGCCCCCCCGCCTTCTCGCATTGCTCCTTGGCCGCCTGAACGGCGCAGGAAAAGGGCTCCGTCTCGGCTCCCTTGGCCGGGTGGCACGTCGCCTCCGTAAGCGCATCGACGAGCCGCAGCACAAAGTAGCGCGGGAACGTTCCGCCGAGGTTGGAGACCCTGTTAGAGCGGAAGACCGTCAGCTTTGGAAGTGGAGGGGAGAAGAAGGAGGATAGATAGGGGAGGGTCGCAGTTTTTGATAGAGAAAAGGGAAAAATAAAAACTCACGTCGCCAACAACGTCATGTACGTGCCCCCAATCACCGGATCAGACACCTTGGCGTGGAAAGCCGAAACGGCGACGAACATGACCGTGTTGGTAAACGTCGACAGAACGTGCTCCCCAATCACCAGCAGCAGGTAGCCCGTCGTCACGCCGTCGGTAGGAAACACCATGACGGTAAACTGCGCCAGCACCGCCGCCGCCAGCCTCCCGACGAAGCCCCAGCACCACAGTCGCATGGGCGTGTACCGCTGCGACCACATGCCGGCGTAGTAGCCGAGCCCGATCTCAAAGGGAAAGTCGATGAGCACCGTCAACGCCATGTTGTCCTTGCCGAAGCCCTTGTCTAGCAGCTTGAGGTTCGTCACCCCGTCGTTGGCCTGGAAGCCCAGCTTGGCGATCAGGTGGACGATGATGATGGCCTGCACGTTGCGCAGCTTCAGGATCCCCCACATGGTGCGGTAGACCTCCCACACGCCGTCCTCGTTGTGAGACCGCTCCTCGCGCTTCAGCAGCGCCAGGCCGATGGTGACGACGATGTACGCCCAGCCCCAGAGCTTCAGGTAGCCGCCCAGCGACACGAGGCCGGCCTCCGACGGCACCGTCCGCAGCCACTTGTTGGCGAAGTCGCTCGCGTTGAGGGCCAGGAAGACGGTAAAGGACAGGAAATGGCCCGCCGTCAGTCCCACCGTCTGCGCCGTCGACGCGTACGACACGTTGGCCGGCGTCAGCAGCGTCAACGCCCAGCCGTCGACGGCGATGTCCTGCGTCGCGCACATGAGGACGAGGAAGAACCACCACAGCATGAACCCCCACACCGTCGGCCCCCCCGGTCGTCCCATCGTCTGCATCATGTCCTCGACGCGCGACCCGAGCCACAGCATGCCCAGACCGGAGAGGAACTGAATCGGCACGATCCACGTCTTGCGCCGTCCCATCCTCCGGCTCCATACCGCGTCCACGAACGGGCTCCATAACAGCTTCAGCGAGTAAGGGTATGATGCGAGGCTGAACGTGCCGATCTCGCCGTACGACAGGTGATTCTTGAGCAAGAACGGCACCGACCCCATTGCGAGGCCCATCGGGATGCCCTGCAAGAAGTACAGCAGCACTAGCAGCAAAAAGTTGCGCTGGTCTTGCCGCGGCAGCTCGAGGAATCCGCGGCTACCGTGTCCGGCCGGCGTCGGTACCGGCACCGGTTCGTCGAGCGAGAAGCCGTCGCGCGACATGACGTTGATGGCCATGTTGGCCGTCTTGGGGCTCCCTCCCTTGCGCCGCATTTCGAAGCCGCTGTGCATCTTGCCGTTCGCATTATCCGCCTCGGCCGACAGGCTCTGCGTGGGCTCTGTCGATTGCGGCCGTCTGGCTCGAGCACTCATGGGAGTTGCCCTGTGCGAATTCTTCTTTCGATTGCGATGACTGCTTTTGTTTTGTTTTTTTGCAGCTGTGTATGTACACGTATTCGTGTGCGTGGGTTGCGTGCCGTGCGCCTTTAGTCTCTCTGCAAGTCAATTCTTCCCGCAGACCGTAGGCAGGTAGGCATCGACGGATCTTGGGTTATGTCGTCACCCGGTTATCCAAGATTGGCACCACCGCGGTAGTTGGGGAAGAAACGCTACCGTGGCCTGAAGCCAATTTCGAGGGAGGTTTCCTTTTTTTCCCTCCTCTTCCTTCTTTTCGTTCCTTTCCTTCCTTTTTTGAATCTTTCCTTCTTGACCTTTTTTTTCCTTTTCTTGGCCGATTCGAGAACTCTTCTTGAAAGAGAGCGAACCGTACATACAAGGACGGAGAAAAGAGGAGTTTCAGCAAATATATGAAGACGTGAAGATGACAGAAAAGAAGAGAGACAAGCAACTCATCCACGAAGAGAAGATCAGGGGAAAGCAAGGGACAGGAAGAAATTAAGGGACCGGAAGAGCGAAACGAAGCCTGAGAGAAGGCTGAAGTAAAAAAAAAAAAAAAGAGGCCAGCAGTTTAAAAGTTGCTAGGGGAGGGTTACTTTGATAGTTGCGTGTCAGGCACGTGCTTAGTCACAACGCTAAACGCCCTGGTGCTACAGTTCGGTGTCGTTGGGTTCAGCCTCCTGATAGAAAGAGGAAAAGGAAAAAAGGCGCCGGATCTTATCCGATGCGACGACGTCTGAGCGCTTCTTCGCGACGCAATTCACCATCGTCTTAACCCGGGCATCCACCGCGTCTGATACTACATCGATAGAGAGATTGATACAGCACGTTATGGAGGCCGACCCTGCTCTCGTGGACGCCGTCCCGCTGGAGCAAGAGCTACAAGATCTACGCGATCAAGGTGAGCCCAAAAAGAAGAAACCCCTGCCTCTCTCTATAACACCCCCCATCGACTAAACCACTCCAGCCATCGCCCTCCGCAAAGAACTCCAAATTCAATGCTCGACAATCTTAGCTTCGTCAATGGGCATCCGCGCCTCTTCTTCTTCTTCTTCCTCCTCCCGCTCGACCGACCTCACCACCCGCGCAGCCCAGCAACGAGCCTACATGCAAAGAAGCAACTACCGCGCCAGCGCCCCGGTAACAGCCTTCAAGGTCCAAGACCCGGACCCCTGCGCCGTAGACGGAGGGAAAGTGCTGGGCTTGCGCTTCGAAGCCATGTCCCGAGGACAGTTCCACAGGCCGTACTACGTCATGCTGAACAGGCCGTACGACGGTTCGCCGCGACACTTGAAGCTGCATCGTCACACGCTGCCGCCGACGGTGGCCGTCAACGCCTTGGCTGCGAGGTATCTTGCCCCCCCCTCGGAGGGGGAGGAGCAGCAGCAGCAGCAGCAGCAGAATCTGGAGCGTTTCGTCGCGGAGTTGAGGAGGGATATCGTCCGCTATCATAATCGGATGGGCGTCGCCGCTGATTTGCGTCGGAAGCTCGGGCTACATCATCGTGTGTCGAGGCGTGGATCCTCGACCAACCATTCTGTCGTCGAGGTCGTCATTGCGGACATCGAAGCCAAGCACGTTAAAATCGGCTGGGCCGATGGCCGCTCTGGGCGGCTTGTCCTCGATCAGGATGGCTGCGTGCGGAATCTCGTCGTCTTTGATCATCAAGGTCGAGACTGGGACACTGCCATCCAATTGATGGGTTCTGGCAAAGATGGTCTGCAGGATATTGCTGCCAGACTCCAGCCACGAGATGTGGAACGCTCGGGCAAAAGGCATAGTGCCTAAGCTTTAGATCTGCGACTCCGCAGCTCAATCACGAGAACAGAAGAAGAGGCTGTTTTGAGCTTCACTCATGTATTATGTATCTGAGCGGATGTGTGTGAGAGAAAGAAAAAAGGGTTTTCAATACAGAGTCCCGACATCCATGTGCAGTTCCTTCTCCTATCGACAAAGACGAGTTCGCCCCGCCTGGCACACAATGTACAGCCTGAAAAATAAGTGAGTTCCCCCCTTAAGGGAAGGAAGAAAATACAGAGGGAACATGCTGTAATGCCATCCCGTTAAAAAAAGAGTCATCAAGAAACAAACAAAAGAGCCACCGAGTCCAAAAAAAGGGAGAAAAAAAAAAGGCCAGAGGAACACCTCCCCTCCCCTACAGGAGGAGAGCAGCGGCGATGACCACAACGGCGGCGAGACCGACGTTGCGGCTGTTGGCCGAAGCACCAGCCATGACGACCGGAGCGGTCGTGTTGTAGTAGGGGCGGGGGCCGGGGGCAGTGCCCATGGGGGCGGCGTAGGGGACGACCGGGGCCGGGGCCGGGGCGGGGACCATGCTAGGGGCGTAGGTAGGGTAGGGAGCCGGGGCCGGGGCGACAACCTCCTGGCTGGGCGCGGCGACCTGGTAAGCCGACGTGGGCGCGTAGACGGGCGTCGGGGTGTAGATGGACGTCTGGACCTCGACCGTCTGGGCCGGCGCCTGGGGCTGCTCATAGGGCGTGGGGGTGACGGCGACGGCGGTGTTGGCCACGGGCACGGGGCAGACGGTGGTGGTGGCCGGCACGGCGTAGGTGGTCTGCATGTTGTTGATCGTCGTCACCACCTGGGTGGCCGTGACGGTGCTGGTGGTCCAGCTGTGAGGAGCATGGTCCTCGCAGTTGCAAGGGTGGACGTAGTGCCAGCCGTGGGCTCCGTGGTTGTCGCAGCCGTCGATGGTGACGTCGTGAGGAGGGTGCCACATGTCGGTGCAGTCGGCAGGGGGGCCATGCGTAGGGCAGTCGGCCTTGTCCATGTGGATGCCCTCGGGGATCTTGACATTGAGGCAGATGTCGGCCTTGATACCCAGCAGGTCAACCTTGGCTCCGAGGTCCAGGTCCAGAAGAGGCGAGCGAGGCACGATGGCAGCAGAGGCCACGGAGGCGGCAGAGGCAACGGCGATGATGGAGGACTTCATGGTGACTGGTTTTGTTGCGTTGAGATGATCTTGATGAACCGGAAGAGAAGCGAAAGACTAGTTTTTGTTTCTCAAACGAGTGGACGGGTAGACAACTCTAAAGCCCCAAAAAGAAAACGAGTGTGAAGAAGAAGGCGAATTGTATGCTGTAACCTGCTTGTGCTGATGGAGGAGAGGGAAGTGTTGGTTCCTTGACGGGGAGCATCTTGACGTTAAATATCCCGCTTCGGCGCCTCCTCCTCCTCCTCCTCTTCCCCCCCTCCTGTCTCCCCTTTACCACCCTCCCCTCTACCCTCCCAACGACTGGCCCAACAAATTTGACGCACCCTTTGCGAGGCCCGAGTCCAGGGATGGTTAATGGCGGACGAACGTGAAGCCGCCCTTGATTCCACCTGACAATGTCGTTGAACCGATCAAGGTCCTAGTGCAAATGTCTGATGCTGATAATAGGAGAGGCCGTGCGCACCACGTTCACCCATTGATACTGACCAAAGCCCGTCATCATCGGTGCCCTCCAAGGGAAGAAAGAGTTGGTCTCCTGCGCTAGACGATGCACTTGTTTTTCCTCCTGTCAGCGTCATCAGTAGATTTGATGGTCGCTTGTGTGCAAAGACGGCTCGTGAAGAGCAGCCAGCGTCCAAAGGCTCGAAGCGCTCAGCAGCATCATGTCTCTGTTCTCATTATCAGTTCCACTCTGTTGTGTCTCTTCATTTTCGTTTTTGTCTTCTCTTCACTCGGCTTCACACAGCCGTGAAGCCGACCAAAGGGATGTCGACCAAACCCCCGTTGTGCCCTTCGAGACAACTTTGTCTAGCGGATGCAGGGAGGCCATCCATCACTTTTCTTTACAAAGACGTGGGTCGAAGCGAGGAAAAAAAAGAAAATAGCGTTTTCTCCGGTCGTCTGAGACGAGGGTGAAGGGACTCCAAGGAAGAAGGGGGTTAAAGGGCGAGTGCAGCCTGTTGTCTTCGTTTGCTCCACGAACCACTGGGGACGTTTATTTTGGGCATAGCATAGGTAAGACGCCCTTGGGTATGGGAAACATTGGGAATTCCAACGTCAGGACCTCCAAATTTGCTGCTGGGAAAAGCCGTCTCGCCGTTGAATCTCTCGTTTCTTTTTTTCCCTCTTGTTTTCGCCTCTCGCGTGGCCAAAGTAGCTCGCCCCTCTTCTGGTTCGGCTTCACCAATCCAGGGGCGGCGTGGCACCAGAAGGGGCAGAAGAGGAGACGAACGCTTCGACGCTTAACCGGCCCGTCTCATGACCGACGACGGCCTCGTCTATAGCCCAGCGCGCGAGCTGCTGATCAACAAGCCGTTTCCACTTCTCTATCAAAGGGTGTGCATCGGCCACGTTGAGATCATGCTCGACGTGGAATCTGTGCTCGCCATCCGGCGCAAAATACGATGAAGAGAAGATGACGCTCGTGCTGAGCTCTCTCCGTGCCGCTTCTAACAACTGCTCTGCTTCGCTGTCCGCTCGGACGGCTTCGTGTATAGCCTCGAGCAGACCCAAGATCCGACCAGCTCGCATGCCCAAGGAGGCACCTAGACTGAAGCCCTCGTCGAAGCCCGCCTGAATGGTGGACTGCTTGGCGACCGCCAGAGCCTCGCGATAACCCGCCGTCTTGTGCTCCGTCTGTAGTCGCCGCATATCAGACGGGTGAGCCGCCGGGGCCTTGCCAAAGACGTCGTCGAGTTCTGGTGCCATGTGCGAGCTGCAAAACTGTGTTGTTTGCTGGAGTGAGGACAGACAGAGGCAGAGAGCACAGGGTTTTCGCCGGGGCTCCGCAATGTCTTACATAATATGATGCTCGCCCTACCTCCCCTTTATCCTCCTCCCTCTGTCCCGTCTTACAGCGTCTCTTTGATCCTTGCTTCGTGGCTCTGTCTTAGACGTTCTTCTTTTTCTTCCCTTTCTCCACAGACATCCTCTTTTCTTTTGGCCTTGATCATCAAATCAAAAATCATGCATCATCGACGATGATATGGTTCGTGTCCCGTCACGTGATGCCCAACACGGCATCATGCATGTCGATTTGTACGACCTCGGCTCGGCTGAGACTGTGAGGGAGGAGTCTTTACGGATATTCCTGTCGACCTGATGCTTGCCCTCTCCATCAGTCCCTTCCTCTTTCTTCCCTCTCCCTCCATCCATCCAGACGAGTCTAGTCGTCCGTCCTGAACGTACACAATCATGGCAGAACGAAGCTTTCAAGGCAAAGTCTCCATCGTCACCGGCGGAGCCTCCGGCTTCGGCAAAGCTATCGCGGAGAAGCTCTGCCTTCAGGGCTGCAAGGTCGTCATTGCTGATGTGGCCGAGGAAGACGGCATTGCTGTCGCCAAGCAGCTCGACTGTGTCTTCGTCAAGGCCGATGTGACCTCTCGCTCTGACTGGGAACGCATCTTGTCCAAGACAATCGAGGCATACGGTCAAGTTGATGTCATCGTCAACAACGCCGGATGGGCCTATCTGGCCAAGCCATCCGAGCAAGTGTCCGAGGAAGACTTTGACATGGTCTTCAACGTCAATGTCAAATCCGTCTACATGTCGACCACCGTCCTGGTGCCGTACTTGCTCAAGGAGGGTCGCAAGGCCTGCTTCGTCCAAGTGGCCAGTACTGGTGGTGTCCGTCCGCGGCCGAGACTGACATGGTACAATGCGACCAAGGGAGCCGTCATCACAATCACCAAGTCGCTAGCAGCTGAATATGCCTCTCACGGCATCCGCTTTAACGCCGTATCTCCGGCCGTGTCCGGGTCTACGCGCCTGTACGTCGTCATTGTTCTACGTCGTAACCACGCTGACTCTTTTTTCTTTTTGGTACTATTCTATGGTGTCAGGACGCCCATGTTCCTCGGTGAAAAAGCTGATATAGCCCCGTTGGTCGCCACCGTACCACTTGGTAGGGCTTGCGAACCGACAGATGTGGCCAATGCCGTGTCTTACCTCGCCAGCGATGAAGCATCCTTCATCACGGGTGTCAATCTCGAGGTGGACGGTGGCCGCTGCGTCTAAGTGCTTTACGTTGCGTTGCTGGTCTGTGAATTGGTGCAGTTACGACGACGACGACGACGGTGACGATGACCATGACGACGATGTTGATGCCTTGAAACAACAACAACAACCAGATACTGTGTAATTCGCAACATGATGCTGGACGACGTGATGCTCTTCTCGCATACTATGGATGCAACCTGTTCTTTGATCAAAGTCTTGCATCTGCAGAGCGTGTA
The DNA here is from genome assembly GCA_003339455.1 of Ophiocordyceps camponoti-leonardi (nom. inval.). Lineage (NCBI taxonomy): Eukaryota > Fungi > Ascomycota > Sordariomycetes > Hypocreales > Ophiocordycipitaceae > Ophiocordyceps > Ophiocordyceps camponoti-leonardi. Next base: position 314,198 of record PDHP01000001.1, on the reverse strand, counting down.
AACAGAATCTTCTCGGATAGCCCAAAGCTCGTCCGAAAGACAGTTACACAAGCCACGTCACATTGTATGTATGTACGGTGGCATCGCGATCGGCTGCAGTCATCACCGTCTAGAGTCTTCGGTTCCCCGCTCGAAGCATAATAATCCGGCGTGTAGGTACGTGTGCGAGTAGGTATCCGTAAATACGCGCATGTGGCCGAAGGCATACCCGTTGCCTATAAAGGTAGGGAGAGACCGCCTGCCGGGCTTGTTTTCTCCATCTTATGTATCTGGCAAGCAACTAGCAAACATACAAGAAGAAGAAACAGACGACGCAAACCATGAGTCCCCCGTTCAAGCTCAACGACAACAGCCTCCTTCGCTTCGACTGTCATGTCAACGGCGACTGGGTAGCGGCTCAGTCCGGCCAGCGCTTTCCCCTCATCGACCCGGGCTCCGGCTCGAGCTGGGGCGAGTGCGCGGTCGCGGGCGAAGCCGAGGTCGACGCGGCGGTGCAGGCGGCACAGGAGGCCTTTGAAGGATACCGGTCCTGGACGCCGAGGCAACGGGCCGAGGCCCTGCTTCGATGGCACGGGCTCTTGCAGGCGGCGCGCGACGACCTGGCGACGTTGCTGGTCCACGAGACGGGTAAGCCGCTCAAGGAGGCCCACGGCGAGATCGACTACGCTCTGCCGTTCATCACCTGGGCTGCGGGCGAGACGGAGCGGGTGCACGGCAGGTGGCAGACGCCTTCTTCCGGGCCGGGCCGAAGAGCCATCACGATCAAGCAGCCGATGGGCGTGGCCGTCGCCCTGGTGCCGTGGAACTTCCCCGTCGTGCTCGGCCTGCGCAAGATGGCCAACGCCCTGGCGGCCGGGTGCTCGCTTGTGCTTAAGCCGTCGCCCGAGACGCCCGTGACGGCCCTGGCGGCGGTTAAGCTCATCATCGACGCCGGCTTCCCGCCGGGACTGGTCAATGTGCTACCTACCAGCCTCGAAGGCACGCCGATAGTCGCCGAGGCGCTCTGCCGGCACCCGTTGGTCCGCATCGTGTCCTTTACGGGTAGCACGCGTGTAGGCCGCATCATCGCCAGGTTCTGCGGCGAGGAGCTCAAGCGGTCGACGCTCGAGCTCGGAGGCAACTGCCCCTTTATCGTCTTCGACGACGCCGACCTCGACAGGACGGTAGAGCAGCTCATGGGCCTCAAGTGGCGACACGCCGGCCAGGTGTGCATCTCCGCCAACCGGGTCTACGTCCAGCGCGGAGTCCACGACCGGCTCGTCGAGGAATTGGTGGCCCGGGCCTCTAAGCTCTCCGTCGGCCACGGCATGAAAGAAGGCGTCACCATGGGTTCACTGACGACGGATCGCGGACTGGATAAGGCCGAGGAGCTGGCCAAGGACGCGCGGGAAAAGGGAGCCCGCTTCGTCCTCGGTTCGGGAGAGCGCGTCTCTGGCGGGGGCTACTTTATGAAGCCGACCATCGTCACGGGCTTGACGCCGAACATGAGCATGAGCCGAGAGGAGATTTTCGCGCCGATGCTGGGCGTGGCCATCTTTGACGACGAGGATGAGGTGGTGAAGCTTGCCAACGATACGAGCATGGGCCTGGCCAGTTACGTCTTTACACAGGACGTTGATCGGCTCTTCCGCATGTTTGAGAAGCTGGAAGCGGGCGTAGTTGGTCTGGTGCGCCAAAACCCCCTTTTCCTACCTCCTTTTCCCTTTCCCTCTCTTTCGCCTCCCCCCCCCCCCCCTTTTTTTTTTTTTTCTTTAAAAAAAAACCCCGGCAGAGAAAAACCCCTTGCTTTTACCCCGGATTTTCCGCCGCCGCCCCCCTCCAAAAAACCCCCCCGCAGTTCAAAAAAAAGAA